>JAVXUM010147439.1:0-15352 GCA_035590655.1 Pouteria glomerata
TGATCATGATTTATATACATATCTTGCTCGTGCCATTTGCACATATTCATTACTCTTGCTTATAAATGACATGCATACAACATGTACATAATATTATGAAGTGTCGTGAGCACCTGTGTTTAGTGCTCACGCCCCTACAGATACCCTTGCAGGACCCACACAGGGGAGGCCAGATGAGCCTTGAGCCTAGCTAGAGGATTTTGCTAAAGATGCTGCAAAGTGTTGTTAATTTTGTAATTGGATGAATGTAAAGTTAAATATACATATGTTGGTTGTGGATTGAAATGGCCTAAGGGTCGGGGATATATATTGATTTTTTTTTATTATTTGGTGAATGTACATTATTTTATCCTTTTGGAAGTGTAATGGCCTTAAGGCCCACCCAGGGAATTATGCTTTAGCTTCATTTTGGATGTATGTATGATGTGGTGGATGTTGGTCTGGAAACGAGATGTTATGTCCAGGATTATATACAACAGGTCCAGGTTTAAACCCTTTAGTCCATTAAATAGGAGAGGAAGTTTTGTGGGTCCATTGCATAATCACTGTGTTGCTCTGATGATAGTAACCCGGTTCTCATGTCATGTATGTCTTTTACTTACACCCCGGGTCCTCGGGCTCGGGGCGTGACATACACTGTGTTATTAGTTGGCGCCTTCTGTGGTAACGAATTTTTTCTCCCTAGTTTTATGGTCCAAACAAGATCCGGAACTAACACTCAACCTCAATCCCAACCTACTGTAGAGATGGATAACCAGAATGATGAGAGAATCAACGCCATGGAGAGACAGATGCAGGAAATAATGGCTGTCATGCAGACGTTGATGGCCCAGAACTAGACAATGTTGTAACGGATGAATGCTGCAGTGGCTCCACCTCCTGTGACTCCACTGCTGAATGGAGCAAACAATGGAGGTGTTGTTGAGTAACAAATAGAGGGAAATGGGGCTCCTAGAGGAGCCGGAGATGCTTATGCTCCCGTTGGTGCTGGAGTGGGGGTTGCTGAAGCTCATCCGGCGCTGGGGGTTGGATTTGTGGAGGAGAATATTCTCCCAGAAGAGTCGAGAAGGAGGGACAGGACTGTGGGAGTTGTCATCCCCCCTGGTCAGCACGGGGACATGTCAAGGGCAGAGACCACCACTGTAAGGGATGCTCAAGCCAATCTATGGCAAGAGCAATTCAGAGCCATGCAATCCCAGATAGAGGGAGTCTTGGCGGTAGTGAAAGCACCAAATACACTGGAGAATCTACTGGGCAACACTGACTCTCCATTCACCACAACAATGATGGCTTACCATCTCCCTGCAAAGTTTAAAATGCCAATGCTTGATTCATTTGATGGATCACAGGATCCATTGGATCACTTGGAGACATACAATACATTGATGCTCATCCACGCTTACTCGGATGAAATCATGTGCTAAGTTTTCCCGGGCAACGCTGAAGAGATCCGCTTGTACTTGGTTTTCCAAAATCAAGCTGAGTACCATTGCCACTTTTGCTGAGCTTAGCAAGCTCTTTGTAAGCCATTTTATTGGCCGGCAGAAGCAGAGATGACCCGTCACCCATCTTCTCACCATCAGATAGGGGAAGGATGAGCCCCTAAGGGATTATGTATTAAGATTTAATAAGGAGATATTGGAAGTTGATGAGGCCGATGAAAAAGTGGTCCTCACTGCATTTATGAGCAGATTGCGGTCACATTGGTTCATGGCATCTTTAGTGAAAAAGCTGCCCTCTGATCTGGTTGAGATCATGTTTCGAGCACAGAAATACATCAATGTAGAGGATGCAATGAAGGCGAGAAAGGATGCCGATGGAGCCTCAAGTTCCAAACCTGAGAAGAAAAGGCAAAGTGGCCCGAACATTTTCAAAGACAATAGAGACTCCAAGAACTGGAGATTTGATAGCCGACCTACTAGGGGGCCACAGAGATTTGATAATCAAAGGTTCAATGATAGGAGATTTGGTGACCGGAGATTTGATGGTCAAGGGGTCAATACCCCATTGAATACAAGCCTGGCAAATGTGCTCCTAGAAATCCAGCATTATCCCGATTTCAGGTGGCCGGCACCAATGATTGCTTCAGCGGAGACCCAATCTCAAGCAAAATACTGTCAGAGAGGAATGTTTTGATCGGGACTATGGTCATGACAGAGAGGAATGTTTTGACCTCAAAAGGCGTGTTGAAGAGCTTGTGCATCAGGTGAGGTTTGGTCAGTTCCTTTTGGGTCAGAATAATAGAAGGCCCGACCGGAGATCGCCCAACCGCTGAAGCCCAAGAAGAAAAGATCCTGAGAAGCAAGCCCCCAACCCTGCTAGGCCAAACCAGCAACTGATCGGAGAGATAAAGGTGATATGTGGCGATTTCGCAGTAGGGGGGAGTCTTCCTTTGCTTAGAAGAAATATGCTTGGGAATTGAGTAAACAGAGAGAGATCTTTGTGGCCGACCGACTGATGAAGAAAATGAAAGGGGATGCTCGACCGATCATATTCACAGATGATGAAGCCAATGAGATTTGTCAATCTCACGATGACCCTTTGGTGATTTCTGCTATTATCACCAACTTCAAGACCTGGAGAATTCTGGTCAATAGTGGGAGTTCGACTGACATTCTATACTGGCGGGCGTTTGAGAAGATGAAGATCAATCAGGAGAGGTCGAAGCCAGTATCTTCCCCGTTGGTTAGATTCATGGGAGACCGAGTGGTCCCGCTCGGTTTGATCACTCTACTAGTCATTCTTAGAGAGTGACCATATTAGGCCACGAAGATGGTCATATTCCTGGTTGTAGATTGCCCTTCGGCGTATAATGTGATACTGGGGAGGACAGCCCTCAACCAATTCTGAGCCATCACATCCACTTACCATCTTCTTGTCAAGTTCCAGACCGAAGATAGAGTCGGATGTGTAAGGGGTGATCAGAAGGTGGCTCGAGAATGTGTCCTCACTAAAAGAGGAGATCCCCAGAGAGGACCCGATGATAGATGGGCTGGAAGTACGGGACGAGGAAGAAATAAGACGTAGAGAGCCAGAGGGGGAGACGGAAGATCTTGAAGTCACTCTCCCGATCAAGGAAGTACAATAAAGGTTGGGTCCGAGACACCCAAGCCTTTGAAGATGAAAATAAGGAATTTTTTGGTGAATAATATGGATGTCTTCGCTTGGTCTCATGAAGATATGCCGGGAATAAGTACGAGTATGATCGCCCATCACCTCAACATTTTTCTAATTGCTCGGCCAATAAAACAAAAATGAAGAGTTTTCTGCCCCGAGCGGAATAAAGCGATTGCCGAGGAGGTCGATAAGTTAATAAAGGAAAAGTTTATTAGAGAGGTTCATTACCCCACTTGGCTGTCTAATATTGTGATGGTCAAGAAGTCAAATAGCAAGTGGCGGATGTGCCTAAATAAAGCCTGCCCCAAGGATAGTTTTCCTTTGCTATCCATTGATTTATTGGTCGACTCTATGGCCGGCCACGAAATGCTATCTTTTATGGACGCATTCTCAGGGTATAATCAAATAAAGATGGCTGACCATGATCAAGAGCATACGACCTTCATCATTGATCGGGGATTGTACTTTTATAACATTATACCTTTCGAGTTGAAGAACGCCGGGGCAACTTACCAAAGGCTGATGAACAGAATGCTTGGCAGTCAGATTAGATGAAATATGGAGGTCTATGTGGACGACATGCGGGTGAAGAGTAAGAAGGCTGACTCACATGTGGCTGATCTACAAGAAACCTTCGACACTTTGCGGAAGTATGGCATGAAATTGAGTCCTGCTAAATGTGCATTTGGGGTTGCATCCGGTAAGTTCCTCGGTTTTATGGTATCCAGCCGAGGAATAGAGGCCAATCCGGAGAAGATCAAAGCGATAATGGAAATGTAGCGCCCTCGGACAACTATGGAAATCCAAAAATTAGCATGAAGGGTGGTAGCCCTGAATAGATTCATCTCACGGTCTACGGACAAGTGCCACCCATTCTTCAAATCTCAGGAAGGCGTTTGAGTGGACGGTTAAATGTGAGGAAGCCTTTGTGCAATTAAAGTAGTACTTGGGATCCGTCCCATTATTTAGTCGGACATCACCCCGGAGAGGAGTTATTTTTGTACCTTACTGTGTCATCCACGGCTATGAGTTCAACACTCGTTCGGGAGGAAGGAGGCGTTCAGAAACCGGTTTATTACACAAGCAAAGCATTACGAGGAGCTGAAGAACATTATTCGAAGATGGAGTTGCTCGCACTTGCTCTAGTGATCGTGACCAGGTGATTGAGAACCTACTTCCAAGTCCACACAATTATCGTCCTCACAGACCAACCTTTAAAGAATGTTTTGCACAAGCCTGAGACATCCGGTCGGTTGATGAAATGGTCAGTCGAGCTGAGTCAATTCGACATTCAGTACAGACTGAGGATAGTAATAAAGGGGCAGGCCGTGACAGATTTTATTGCTGAATTCACCAATCCACCACAAGATGCAGCTTTAGATGAAGGTATTAATGAATTATGGATTTTGAATATTGACGGCTCATCTATAAATACCTCGAGTGGCGTTGGCATAGTTCTAGTGTCTCTCAAGGACCACAAGTTTGAGTATGCTTTACGATTCAAATTTCCAGCCACTAATAATGTTACCGAGTATGAAGCTCTGCTAGCCGGCCTCCGAATGGCCAAGAGACTGGGAGCAGACCACATAAGGGTGCATAGTGATTCCCAACTGGTAGTGGAACAGATGCAAGGAGAGTATGAAGCCAGAGGGGAACATATGGCCGAATATTGTGAAAGAGCAAGGAGTCTGTCCAGAAAGTTTTCTAAATTCCAGCTACAGAGAGTTCCGAGATTACAAAATGAGGAGGCCGACCGATTAGCTAGAATTGCTTCTTCAGGGGTGGAAAGCTCGGAAGTACCAATTGAAATACTTCACTCTCCAAGCATTCAGGGGCCAGAGCTGAACCAGGTAGAGGATGATGCCGAATGGCCCAAAATGATCAGAGCATATTTAGAAAATAATATTCTGCCAGAAGATAAGAACGAAGCACAGAGGGTTTAGCACAGAGTAAGTAGATACCTGATCATGGATGGGGTCCTTTACAAGTGAGGAAACAGCTCTCCTTTGTTACGGTGTTTGAATGAACAAGAGGCTGATTATGTTATGAGAGAAATCCATAAAGGGGTCTGTGGCAACCACTTGGGAAGTCGTGCACTGGCTTAAAAGTTTTAAGGATAGGCTATTACTGGCCTACCCTGAAAATGGATGCTCGGGAATTTGTGAAAAAATGTGATAAGTGTCAGAGATTTTTCAACATCCCAAGGCTGGCAGCTCAGGAATTAACACTTATCCAAAGCACTTGGCCGTTTGCACAATGGAGAATCGACATTATTGGGCCACTCCCTTTGGAGAAAGGGCAGACGAAGTTCGCAGTGTTCGCTATTGATTATTTCATGAAGTGGGCAGAACTTGAGACCCTTCCGAGCATAACAGAGCAGAATATGATTAAGTTTTTATAACAGAATATTGTGTGTTGATTCGGTATCCCGAAGGTCGTGATTACTGATAATGGAAAGCAATTTGAATGGAGGCAATTCAATGAGTTATGTGAGGAATTGTGGATCAATCATCATTACTTTTCCCCCGAGCACCCCCAAGCTAACGGTCAGATCGAGGTTACCAACAGATCACTCCTCAAGATCCTAAAGACAAAGCTGGAGAAAGCCAAAGGCCTCTGGGTAGATGAGCTCCCGAACATACTTTAGGCTTGCAGAACAACAAAACGGACTCCAACCGGCCAGACTCCTTTTGCCTTAACATATAGGGCCGAAGTAGTGATTCCAGTGGAAATCAGCCTTCCGAACCATCGCACGTTGAGTTTCAATCCAGATCAGAATGATGAGCTGATAAACGAAGAAATCGACTTATTGGAAGAAAAAAGACTATAAGCAGCAATTCAGATGGCATCTTATCAACAGATGATGCGTCAATATCACGACTCAAAGGTTCGCTTGAGAGAATTTGCTATTGGAGATCTTATCTTAAAGAGAGTCAATCAATCCTCAAGAAATCCATAAGAGGGCAAGCTGGGCCCAAACTAGGAAAGACCCTATCATGTACTCGGCTACACCAGAAAAAGGAACTTACCGACTGAAGCAAGTCAGGGGTAAAGAGTTGCCTCATCCTTGGAAGTTAGAGCATCTCAGGGGATACTATATTTAAAAGCTTAATTTTAAATTGTGATTTCATTGTCATAAATTAACATTTGTTATTAATTATATTCATTATTTGAGTAGGACTTAAACATTTCTACTCGAAAATACCGCAATGAATTCTACTTCAATGATTCAATTATAATGAATTCGACAATGTATGTATTGCGACTTCAACGATTCGATTTTGACAATTCTATTACAACTTAACTGCTTGGCCTCGTAGCCGAGTAGGAAAATGGCTCATATAACCCGATTGTCCGACTCACAAGATCGAATAGAAAAGAATCGACATGTAACCGATCGACACACAACTGCAAAATTAACATGGTATAATCGACATAAAAGCGACAAATCTACTTGAAAGATCGACATAAAAGCAAAAAATCGACTTGAAAGATTGACTTAAAAGCGACAGACCGACTTGAGAGATCGACTTAAAAGTGACAGATTGACTTGAAAGATCGACTTACAAATGACCGATCGACTTGAAAACCACAAAACGACATAAAAGCGACTGAGCGATAAATCAAGAAAATTTTGATCACCTCGACCAACTCGAGACAAAACGATGACCAGATAATTATAATATTGGTGACTTACCAACTTAATTAAGATGAATCTACAATAGCATTGCTGATCAGTTATTTTAAATAAGTTCACATTTGTTCATTTGTTTACAATGGCTTTGCTGATTAGTTATTTTAAATGAGTTTACATTTATTTATTTGTCAACTTTTATATTTATCTACATCTACTTGGTTGACTCAAAAGGCTGAGTTCATTAAATGAATTTTAAGTGAATGGTCCGAGCTGGTTCTAAAGCCTGAGCTGGGCCAAATGAGGTAATGAGCTCGACCAAGAAGGCCGAGTTGTAAACCATAATTACTTTTGTAGCTAATCTAAATAAGTTGGTCATAAGATGTTAAAGAACTATAAAGGAAATTAAAAAGGTAATACAACCAAACATAGAGAAGAAAAATTTCTTTGTATATTACGAAAAATTCCTTTTTACATTGTTTAAAAAAAAAAAGAAAGAATAAAAGAAGAACATCTTTGGGTTGATGGAAGGGGAGGAAGCTTGGAATGTGCTTATTGTTTGTTTCTATCATTTGCTGCCTTGGAGGTCTTCTCGGTCGTCTGTTCTCGATCGATTGGTTGAAAAGCAAAGAAATCCCTCCCCAGAAACAGCAGAGTAGCCCTAAGCATTCCTCGAGCTTGAGTTAAAAGGCTTCACCTTTTTTATAGTCTTCGATGGTCTTAGTAACCAAGGCCACCTTCTCGGCCGTATGCTTCTTCTTTAACTCAGTTAGCTACATTATCAAAACTTCCTCGGCTGCCCGAGCGCCGTCCCTATCTTGTAGGGCTTCTTGAAGCTGTCGCCTACCCTCCTCCATCTCTCCGAACATTTCTTCCATCTTCTTCTCGTCCTCGGCCATATGCTTCTCAGCGAGCATCAGCCGAGTAGCAATAACATATGACCGAGTTAGAGTCAAGAGAAATCTGAGACTTAGTAAAAAAAAAAAAAAAAGAAGAGAGAGAAAAAGAGGAAGGAATGTTTTTACCCTAACAGCATCAAAAGTAAGCTGTTTGACCAGTTGAAAGCCAGAAAGATTTTCATGATGACCCAGCTCTTCATCTGGCATCCATTGAAGCATACTCCGCCAGGCGTGCTACGGGTTGTCAGCCAGACTGACGAACCTAGCGGGATCCCCAGTCGGGGCAGCAGGACCAGAGGCGCCCTCTGGCTGGATTTGAGGACCAGCCAGGAGGCTTGAACTTGGTCTGAAACCGGGTCCTTGGCCCCTGAACTAGCCCCCAACTCCACTATCGCCTTTTTTGCTGGACCTTCATCGACCTTGCTTTTCCTCTTCAATTGGTCAAGGTTTAGTCTGGCCGTTGAATGTTCTTCAAAAGGATTATCTGCACAAGAAAGAAAGATCAGAGTAAGAATAACATAAACAACAGATTGTGCACTCACTCCGCTCACGTTCGGCAGCAAGAGAGGCGCGGGTCGACTCCAGGCCAAGCATGTATGTGGCCAAAGTTTCCACATTGACCAATAACTTTGCCTCGTGGACATCGTGGCCTTTTACACGTTGAACCTAGGCCTTCAACTCTTTAGATAGCTTTGGCTGGGTCCGGGCTGCCAAAGATTGCAAATAATTAGTCACTGTAATTAGAAAACCAATATATGGATAACAAAGAAAAACGAAGAGCAGAATCACATACCTTTCTTCATCGGGATTCCCCAATGTCGAGAGACTCGAGCAGTATTTGGGGAGAGTTATTCTCAGCGGGGGAGCTCCCATCCTTCTCCTAGACAAAGAAGAATTTATCTTTCCATCCTTTGTGAGAGGTCGGAAGACCTGTCACGAGATTGAGATCCCTCTCTCGGCCCGAGAAGAACCACTAGTCGTGACCAGCTTCAGTTACCTTATAACAGTAGAGGAATTCCTCTGCTGTTATCTCTTGCCCCGTTACTACCCTCCACAGGACAGCACAGCTGATCAAAATCCTCCAACTGTCGGGAAGGATCTGCCTTGGGGCTAAGTTCAGTTGGTTCAGGATCTCCCGAATGGGTTTTATCAAGGGGAATCTAAGTCCCCCAACCAGGGCACCCTCGTATATAGTTATCTCACCGTTATTAGGATGGCAAGCCCTATTGTCCTCTAAAGGGACCCTAAAAGACATTGATGGGGGGAATTGGAAGTCGGCCCATAGTTGCCTTATTTTGGCATTTCTGGGGTTTGATTTTATCTTTTCAGTAGTGTATTGTGGTTGGTCATCAGATTGGGTGTTGGATTCCCCAACTTCTTTAGGAAATGCATCCACTATGGGTTTTATATTTTCCCCTTGGACCTCACGAACCTCAGAGGAATGGGAGGATTCATCTTTAACCTTAACTAAGTCTCGTCGATTAGCTATGAATGCTGTTCCTAATTGCTCTATATAAGTGGAGTGATGAAGTGCCAAATATGGCCCTGATGAATCTAGGGTTCTAAATAACAACTTAACAGAAAGAATTGGCAGACACGACGTATAATTCAACACATAAAAAAAAGTAGAAGGAGAAGAAGAAGATGAAGATGAAATCCTTACGAATGCAAGAACTGTGTTGTTGAATATTTGTAGAGGCGGTTACTAAAGACAGTGTCTGAGAGCGCTCGAGAACGACGATATGAAGGTGAAGATGATTTGAAAACTTATTATCAATATATTGTTCCCACTTTGAAATCAACAGCTCAAATTTAGCCCCTTATTATATCTCCAAGATCAACCTTTCGAATTCAACGGTTCCGATTTCATCACATAGAATTCACATAATCAGATCTCTTGGGTACCTAGTGGTCAGGATTAAATCATACATTGCCTTTTAATCATAAATCGACATGTGGCACACTGTAGTGTGCAGAAGATAAAACGTCACTGCGGCACAGACATTAGCGTCTTTTCAGTACATTTAATAGTTATCCTATATGTCAGCCTTTTCAACCATCGTAAAATTCACGGTTCTATTGAACCGTCAGGGATTCTTATAACTCTTTGATTCAGAAATCAATCCAGATGGAAAACTAAAGAGATTTCTACGATTGGAGGGTTAGGGGCATTTGATCTGGACCCGACCGACCGACCGACTCAGGATATTGAATTCCTTTTGGTAACTCTGTGACCAAAGGAATTGGAGGCATCTGATAGGGTGCAACCGACCAATCTACTTGAGATATTAAATTCCTTTTGCTCACTCCGTGGCCAAAGGAATTGGAGGCATCTGATAGGGTGCACCCGACTAGATACTAATACTCGGCCGACCTGACCGACCAAATATTAGAACTCGACCAAAGGTCATACTCAAATGAACTCAACTGGCATTATTGACCCGACCGAATGTTCGTTCCCGACTAGAAGCATACTAACCCGATCGACCGATCATACAGTCGGAAGATTGGTCTGATCTTCTTATATAAGACAAAAATGATTACCTCACGGTTATGTATATGGCCACCTTCTGACATATTCTGTTATACTTGCCTACAGGGGTATTGCTTGCCCACTAACAGTTTTGATAACTAATCGAGTGATATCAACATTGGGATCTGTGATACAGGTAGAAAAATCTGATTGGATATTAAGTATGATCCAGTACTATTCACATCTACAGTCTCCATGCAGGATCAACAGATAAATATAAATATATTTATCTCTAGTGCCAAGGTACACACATTACGTTTACCTTTGCCGTTACTTTGCCGAAATATTTTTTCAATTTTTTTACTAATTTAAGTATCGGAGACTCTTTGGCAGGCACCACACTGGTGTCAAGGCAGCAATTCCAGATGACTCGAACCTGATTTGGATCATCCAGTACTCATCCAGATACACTGTGTTATCAATACTCAATATACAATTTATTTTTATAAATTACAATGACATGATATATGATTAATAATACTAATATTTTTAATTTCAATTATTTTTGTAAAATCAGTCCAAAATTATTTCAATACAGTTGATTAATCTTGACTAACTCAAGCTAATTTTAGAAAATGAGTCAATATTTAAAAAAAAAAAAACATATATTAAAATTGATAAGTTCTTTGAAATAAAAAGGCGATTGGAATGTCGATTGGGTAGGTCGAGATTTAATATATATTCTAGAATCAAACTTACCTTTTCTGAATTGGATCAAGCTGAAAATTGGTAAAACATAAATTTTTACTGTCTATATAAAAGTCTTATTTAGATCACAGACTTATTAAAACTCACAAAAATAAAAAAATATAAGTTTAAAAACTATTTTATAGAACCTTGTTGAATATATGAAACTTACTTTTAATTAATTTATATTATATAGTCCCAGATTCCCAAGTGCATCCTATGAGTTAACACTAGTGTGTTTATGTATATTACGATTATTAATAGCATATAAAATCATCAGCTTAATAAAAAATTATTTTTTGGTATTTAGTTGGTACGATAAATAATAAAATAAATGATGTAATATTTGATTATGTGAGATAATTTTAAAATTTCAAATTTTAACGGAAGAAATTTAAAAATGAAAATATACAAACAGATAATGAATTTGTTGGAGCAACAAGAATAATAGTCTAAGCAACAAGAATAATAGTCTAACTTCACTCCCTGTATTCCGCAATCAAGTACAACCTAAATTATCCATTTACTAGCAAAATCTCTTATCTGTTCATAGTATGTTTTGGATGCATAATAGATTTATTAAAGGAAAAAGAGGAGAATATTGTTTCTTTAAAAAAATTCTTTTTCTAATTGTAATACAAGTTAAATGAATTAAAATATATACTTAACAAATAAAAGTTAATTTATTAAAAAATAATTTTTTTTATTTCTACAAAAAATGATACTCTATTGAAAGAATTTATCAAGGAGAAAGATATACCAAAATTAGTTAGGTGGCATTTGATTCGGCTTATGATTTTTTTTTTTATTTTTTATTTTATGTATTTTATGTTTTGAAAATTTTAAAGCACGAAAAATAAGAAATGTATTTGGTTTGGCATTTTTTATTTTTTATGTTGAAGATCCTTCTTATTTTGGGTCAAAAAGACTAAAAATAATGTTTAGTTGTTTATTATTTTATGTATAAATCCATGTTCTATTTTCTAAGGCAGGTTTTGAAAACAAAAATGAACAAATATGTTTTGAACTGTTTTTTTATTTTAAAAAATGCAAAATTAAAAATGGAATCAAAACAGATATATCAAATGACACCTTAGTAATTATATTTTTTTAAATTAATATTTATCTTAATAAATATTTTTATTTAAAGTAATGTTTTACAAATCTTTACATGTTTCCCGAATATATATATACATATATATAATTATACAACTTGAACTAAGCTGAAAAATAAAATATGTAATTTATAATTATATATAATATATAATATTGTATATCCAACTAGTGTACTTGAACTTTAAATTTGTTTACATTTTTAAGATTACTTATTTAAATATCCAGAAACTAAAAAAAAAAAAAAAAAACAAACAGTTTAATTTGAATCTGAAGCAACATAATCTAATATAGATTAACCTAAAAATCAAACTAATTAAACTTGATATTTTTAATTTGGTTTGGTTCAATTTGGTTCTAAATTCAAATCAGTGAAAAAAAATTAATTTAGTTCTTGTTAAGTCTCAATTCAAACCAAACCAACTCATGCACAACTATATTGGCATGTTTAGAATCTCTTATGCTAATGATTTGCATAGAAAACATTTCTTTAAAAAAAAAAAATAGGTGACTCCTAAATAGTATTTGTCTAGCGAACTCCCTGCAAATCGGAGTAAATATTCGAACACTTATCCTATGTTCATTCTTGACTAATTCACGCGCATATGGCATTGACTCAAGATCGCTTGCCAGAAATAAAATTTGAACTACCTAAAAACTTAGTAGGGCCAAACCTAAACCATGTTTAAAAGCTTTGTTACAGTCAATAAAAAAATGTATCTTTTAACCACTGACTAGTTGCCATTAGGACACTTAGTGTGTGGGGAAGAGTGACACTTAGTTTTTGACTTTTTTTTTTTTTAAATGATTTAATTTATTTTTTTATATTTTAAACTTTTTTAATTCATGAAAAGCAAAATATCAAATTAGCAAAAAATTAAAAATCTAACTAATAAAAAGTTAATTTTTTTCTTTTTAAATAGAAACAATTAGATTTTTAGTAGATAACTAGTAATTAACCAAAAAATGGGTAAATTATACTTATTTTCCCTGAACATTACGTCCATTACACAGGCCTCTCCCAACTTTTTAAATATGATAGTTACCTCCCTTAAATCTTAATGTTTATCATACTTAACCCCAGCCATTAGTTTTCTTTGTAAAGCCATTATGCTGTGTTGTTAAAGACCAATATGCCTTCATAGCATTGAAAGGATGTATCTACCCCTACTTAACTCAACCATCAATATAGACACCAACCACACTTACTCTCTACGATGATCTATCTAGAGACGAACAACTCTTCATTCTCTCTGAAATCGTTTTACTCTCTTTGAAACTCTAAAATTCTATTGTTTCACTCTTTTTGAAGCCTATTATCTTAGCCTTATAACAAAACAAGAAAGTTGGAACCGAGAAACGGGGAATTACGTGATAAAAAAAAATCAGCAGACTCACCCAAAGAAGGTTATGATTTTGTAGTTTTAAAGTCGATTTCTTCTCATTACCGTATCTTTAGGTTATGGTTTGTGTAGCTTTAAAGTCTATTTGTTCGTTTCACTCTCTCTAAAACCCTATCGTTCTCATCATATACGAAATCTAAAATTTTTTTTGGTTCAAAATTTGTCAGAGTTAAGGCTTTTTGGGGGATTTATTTGGTGTTTTGTTTAGCTTGCGTTACCGGTTTAAAAGTTGTTGGGATTTAAGAGTTGTTGTGATTTGCTGTGTAGGGTTTGTTAGGATTTTTTTGGGGAGGGGAAGGGGTTTGATTCTGATTTATGAATATGTTTACTTGCTAAATTGTTTATTGTTTATTGTTAATAGATTATTGATTTTGATAGTTTAGAAGTTGCTATTTATTTATTGAGTTTGTTATCAGATTCTATTTGTAAATTTACCCCAGCGTAATTCTAATTTATGAATTTGTGTACCTATAAAACTATTTATTGTTTATTGTTAATATATTATTTATTTTGGCAATTTAGAAATTGCTGTTTATTGAACTGTTTATTATTAATAGATTGTGGATTGTAGTTGGATGATATAGCTACCAATTTTATTTTCAAACTTCTAGTACAACAATATATTATTGCTCCCTAGTAATTACATGTTTGGGCTCTTATTGTTGCTGAAAGGATAGTGAGAGCAATTTATAATAAATGTGTTTGATTTTTTACTCTACTGACTTTTATAGCTATTCAATTTGTAAAAATGTTGCTATTATAAATTGCTGATTTATGTTGCTACGTTGACCACGTTTATTATGGAAAATAATGTCCAAAAGAAACCAGACTCTTACCTTGTAATAAATGTGTTTGATTTTTTACTCTTTTGACTTTTATGGCTATTCAATTTGTAATAAAGATGCTATTACAAATTACTGATTTATGTTGCTAAGTTGACCACATTTATTATGGAAAACAATGTCTAAAGGAAATTAGACTCGAGCCCTCCCATGGTCTGTTTGATATAACAAATTTGGATGCCTTCACCTGCTACGATTTTCCATAGTATACGTGGAGTTAACTTTTGAATTCAAATGACTACCTTTGAATTTGAATTCTTACCGTTGTTGATTTCATAGCTTTATAATTTATAATTTCTTTTTCCTTATCACTATATATTTCATTAGGTATAAAGATGTCAAGATTTTGATTGTATGATCTGACTGTTAATTATAAGGACAAACAATTTATAATTAGGGATGTTGACCCAGACACGTATTGTCAATTTAATTTAATTTCTAATGTATGTTCCATTAATGTCGTGGACTATCCATCCAATGTTAGTGTCAATGTAAGGTTTTTTACTAGTTAAGCAACAATAAATTTGAGATTTCTTCAGATGAATAGTTATTACAAATGTTTAAACTTTCTCGGAGTCTTCTAATCTAACTTTTTGTTAAGGTTGGTGAGGCGGTTGAGGTTGGTCCTTTCCAAGTTAGCTAGGTGGTTGATAATGAAGTAGATACATATAAGTTGAAAAACCTATTCACATAGGTTGGTATGGCAAATCTGAGCATGAAATACCTATGACTGTAGCTAGTGAAGGGGAGTATCAGGATGTTGTGGGGTTTGATGGCAGTGAAGATAAACATTCTACTATATTTAACAAAGAACAATCGAGTGGTCTTTGGAGTAGTGAAAGTAATAGTGAAGATAGGATTTTCAAAGAGATAGATGTGGTTGGTAAATAGGATAATGAGAGCAATTTTGATTTGAACATCTCACTGGGGGAGACAGTAGTAGTGGGGATTGTAATACCCTCGACTTTTTGACAATATATGTAATACTGTTTTCGACCTATTTTAGGAGAAGGTAAATTATTAGGGGATGGTTTGAACCCTTAATTGGAAGATGAAATTACGAGTTGTTTCGGGGGCCACGACTTGAGAGCATGTTGGAGTTAAAAATTTAAACAAGTCCGTTA
>JAVXUM010147459.1:0-15344 GCA_035590655.1 Pouteria glomerata
GAGAATTAATTCAGAAAAAAAAAAAAAAAAAAGAAAAAAAAATGAATGCATGTATGAGGGGAAAAAAAATCAAATCATTGATTATGAGAAGGCATATCTAGCAATACCTGATTTTTCTGGATCTCCATTAGCCATATTCTGTACTTTTGATTTCTCTGTTGTAGCATCGTTTTGGTGTACTATTTTTCACCACAACAAAATCTTTTTCTTCCGCAGTTTAAATCGATTCTTAGGGTTTTGACCCTTTTTTATTTCGATTATAACCTATGTTTATTCGTATTTTATCGTCTTAGTATAATTTTTTATTTAGGATGAAACCTCAATATTATATTTTCATCATATTCACAGTACTGTTCTTGATGAAATCGATTATTATACACTAACATATGAAAGTCTTTTTTTACTGGCCGTAAACTAGGGAGAGTAAGGTCCTATTGTTTTTTCTCTTAACGTTTTTACAGTTTGATATTTCCTGTTCTATTTTTGCACATCGTATATTCTACTTGATTATTTTCTCTTCTCCAATTTGAAAAATAATTATACCAGTGGCAGCAAAATTTCTTCAAAAACTTATCATCAAAGCTTCACCGCTGCCAGCAACTACATGACTTCAGATTCTACACTCACGACTTATTCTGTTATCCGGCTTAGCTTTTAGAACTCTCTTATTTCCAAACTCAAGGTGGTTTACCATCTTGAGTTTGAGGGAAAGTGTTAGAATATTTTATATTAGATTATGAAATACTCTTCATATATATTACCTGTTTTAAAATATTCTACATATATATATATATATTTTTTTTGGTAGGTAAATATTCTGTATATTAGTTTTTAGTAAGTAGTTAAGTTTATTTTGGTAAATGGATCATTATCATACGTAAATCTCATTGTGAGCCAATTTAAAAGCTTCTCCTTAACCTTTATAATACATATGATAAGATGAAGCATTTACATTCTATCTCCAATTCTATTATTGTTGTCTTTTATGGTTTGTTTTTTATTTTAACAAAGATATAACTGAGTAAGCACTATCTAACTTGTCCTTGAAAGGCCTCATCCGATGAGAGATTGTGACTTTATGCAAGAATTTAGATAGCATTGGGAAGGAACGTAGCTAAACAAGACATTTTTATGGGGAAGGGTTTCTGGTCGTGGTTGGTTAGTACTACAATCTCAATTTAGAATCGGATAGGAGAAAAAGAATATAAGATAGCATACAAAAATATATTACCAAAAATAGAACGAGTAATTATAGATTTCTCCTATTAAATTTTCTTAATTTTGCTAATTTACGTACATGACATAGCACACATATAAGTAAACCAATTTTGGATAATTTTGCGGGACAAATTAAATAATGCACTCTACATTGAAAACAGGTATAATGACATGAACCTCTGGAGTCACTAGATAATTTCCTGTTCAGTCGTGTCCTCTTCCTTGCTTTCTTTTTCAGTTTTCTAGTGACAGATTGTGCTCTCTTTCCAACCTATCCACTGCAGGAAGCATCGGTCCCAGAAGCATGTTATCATTCCAATCCTCCTCTGACAGAGCTTGAGCACGCACACTGCCAAATATATAACAAGAACCAGAGCACGAACTCACGTAAACATATTCTATTGATAAGGGGAACATCCGGTGAAGATGCTCATACACACACACACACACACGGTAGACCAAAACTTTCTAAAAGAAAGAAAGAAAGAAAGGGTAAAAAAAAAAAAAAGACACTACCTGCTAGCATCTGACAATTGGAAGGCATCATCACCATGGCGCTTGGACTGGACTCTTTCACAAGAAACAATCTTCTCAGAATTACCTACTTTCCCAGAGCAATCCAGTTCAGCTTTATATGTTGCTGTTGGCAGCAAGTTGTTACCGCTAACCTCAACGCAATCTAATTGCTTGATTTCATTTCCACAACTGCGATTAAAGTTGAATATGAATTACAAGACTGAGGACACAAGTATGTGTATCTATAGTAGTTTATGAATAAAAATGGGTAAAATAGTACATCCATTGAACTCAAAGGACCAAAATAGGATGAAAGGCAATACACCTATCCATGTCATTTGATAACAAATGCAACGAATGTTTGATCTCCTGAGTTTCATTCAACACGTGCTTGGATAACAAATGCAATGGATTTTCATCATAGCAATTCTTATTGATCTCCTGGGTTTCATTCAACTGCTTAGAATCACAGTTTAGAGTAGATACAATCATCAAGTCATGAAATTTGTCACCAGTACATTCAAATCCCCCCGAGGACTCACTAGGTGGCAGGTCTATGGACTTATAATCATTCTTGGATTCCCCAAATGAATCAGTCCGATATTGCAGACCACGAGAATCTAATGGCTTCCTATCTTGGAAGGAAACTGTAAGGTTATCAGTTTCAGAATTCTCACTGATCATTTCTTCAGGTTGTTGAATGACTTCACCAAATACTAAGCATTCCATCCCTGGAGGAGGGTCCCATGTAGACTCGTGTGTTTTGGTATTATAGAAGTAGTTTCTCAAGTAGAAAGAGTCCCAATATGACAGCCAGTCTCCAAAATCACCAACATATCTATTGTCAGTTTCACCATGGTCAAGCACTTTAGTAGACTGTGAACCTGCAACTACATCAGGGCCCCGCAGTTGCTCAATGCAACTATCACTGTAGACCTTTCCTTCTAAATCACCATCAATAACCAAGGAACCTTTCATACAGGAAAACTCCTTTAATCCCACATCCTGTTCCTTACGATTGTCAATATCGTCATCTACCATACTGCTTCCTGGGGAAGTTCCGGCATCTGAATTGTCTGGAGTAGCTGCAGTTTTCATGTTGTCCTTCAAAAGAACATTCTTGTGAACAGAACCACAATCCAGGCTACAATTTGACATAATGCCAGACACTTCATCACGTACCTGTTCCTTGACGGCAGCAGAATTACTCCTAGCAGTCAAATTTGCTGAAGCTTCCTCATCAGCAGAAAAGCATTCAGTTTTATTGTTGTCCACTGCAATACCACAGCAAGATGATTCACGTTGGCCCAGCATTGATGTGCAAGATAAAGAATCGCTCGCTTTATCATAAAAAGCAGTAGGAGATGCAATTTCCCCCACACTCACTTTGATTGAATCTAGTACACCATCATCTGTTCCTTCATGACCACAAAGATGTTTATTGTTCATATCCTTTCTTTCCACTTTCACCATGCCACTCCTCCTCTATGACACAATGCCAACATCATCAAATGAGCAAAAATACAAAGCTAACAGCAAAGGATAGTTAACTTGTTTCTAGTAAATGTGTCCTTACTCATAGTAATAGAACTTCGCCTGTATTTTCTTTTTACATCCAAATGAGCTGCCTAATAGTAACATTTCTTGGGTCATGATTAAAATTGTCCTTTAAACAAATGGAACATGTAAAAAGAAGAGAAGAGAGTAAAATCTATTTTTAAAAAAAACAGCCTTTTCCCTCTATATATGGGCAGGGCAACATAGTATGAATTTGCTATCGTCAAAATCGTAATTGTTTCCTAGATTTTTGATAATTTTGTTTGTGAATGCTAGTTGATGGAACACCACAAAGATGGACGCATAACCCTGTACGCAAGTCTGTCTTCTTCCCTGGGAACCCTTTCTTCTGACACACATTTATAGCAGCTCTAGTCTATTACTAATAAATTTCACACTATCATTCCACTGGCACACACCAACATGAATATTTGACAAATGGGTTTGTTTTCTCAAACAATGGCATTGTATTGTCTCCAAGAGATGCTGCCATTTTTTTTTATTTGGTGCTTAATTCACAGTAAGATCCTTACTACTCACAATCTTATAGCCAAAGGGAGGTCTCTCATCAACTGGTGCTACCTTTGCAAGAGAAATGAGGATACTTTGACCATCTTTTTGTTCATTATGAATGGTTCGAGGAACCTGGGCGTCAGCCTTGTCACATTTTGGTATGACTTGGCTTTTTCCTAAAAAGAAGCTAAAAAGGTGTTCAAGACTTGGTGGAGAGCCAAAATTCATAATAGTAGTAAGAAAGTGTGGACAAGTATTCATTGTATAAGTTGGCTTATTTGGAAGGATAGAAATAGTAATTTCAGAATTTTGAATATTCCTTGTTTAGGATTAAAAGCCTATTTTTGTTCGATTTGCATAGCTAGACATCCACATGAAAAAGGCCAAATTTCAATAGTTTCTTGACTGTCGAGTTTGCATTTGGTGGCATAGGGATTGTTTTTTATCTCCTAGTACTTGGGTGACATCCCCTTGATACTTTTTAATAAAAAAATTTATTTATCAACAAAATTATTCCAATTGGTTTTGAAAAAAAATAATTTAACAAAAGAATTACTCCAATTAGTTTGGGACTAAGCTTCATTGAGTTGAGCTGAGTATTTATCCAAAAACAAAACTGTCAGTGTTAGTCTCATTTGTCTACTGTAAGCCATGTCTCATTTCAAGACTCACTGACCAGATTACACCCAAGTAAAATTTACATATTGAGTATATATTACTAGTGAAGAACATAAACAGGACACTGTAAACCTTCCAAGTGGCCACGTACATCTATATGATACAAACAACTAAAATTATAATAAGGGGGAAAGCAAACTCACTTCCTTGCTTGTTTGGAAGGAAAGAGGAAGCCCTAATGCACTCATCTGTCTGGCAAGCTCCACATCATCTGATAAGAGGCTACAATCTGGAAATCCAGTGATGAGCAACAGAACCACTTGTGACACATAAAAGATAGGAAATATCTAAAGTGACGCAAATATAGACTAAATAGAAATCCAGCATAACTTAAAATCCCCCCCCCCAAAAAAAAAGAAAGGATTTACGCAAAAACCGGAAAAAGGAAGGGGGTCAAAGACTTGCCTGACAATGGAAGGATAGTGTATGAGCTAGCCTCAACATCATGAGGAGACTCCTGCATTCAGGTACTTAAAAAAATGAATGGACCGTTCAACAAATTACCAAAAAAAGCAAGGTTGAATCTGCCGTCACAACCCTTGTAATAGCATAACATTAAGCTGTCACGTAATGGAGAACCTGCATACTTTGCTAGGGTACGAAACCAATAACAATAGACAGAAACTCACTGTAAGTTCACGAAAAGACAGCCGTTCTCGATTCTCCGCTGGATTATCATGCCTGATGAGTAAACAAAGATTTGAAGTTACTGTCCTAAATTTACTGTGTTTATAGAGATTCTTGTTTTTAAGAGCCTGAATTGCCCTAATTTTCTAGTATGTGCATCGATACGATACACACACACAGAGGGGCATACCATAAGAAGACTTCAGTGAACTTGAAGAGAGGGCCGAGAGCTTTGACGGCAGGTGCTTCGCTATCCAGTCCGAAACCGTTCATTCTAAATTCTCAGTCGGCAATAAATAGTCGATTCAGCCGTTTATGCATATTTATACGCTTCAGAGTGTGGAAGGCGAACGGAAGCGGGAGGAGCTAGGTCACGGCACGGCAGCAATTCTGCTCTGTCGCCAGTCTTCCTTTCAGTCGCTCCGCCTTTTTCAATTCTTTCCTCCATCTGTTTTCTTTTTTCGGCGCTCCGTGTTTTCTTGCAATTGGTAAATGGTATGCATGCGTGTGCACATCTACCTAATTATTTAAAGTGTATTTAGAGTGACAAAAAAATTAGATAAAAATAGTATTTAAAGTAATAAAAAAGAAAAAATGTGATTGATAGAATTTTTGGTATTTGATATTTATTATTTTAAATTACATTTTTAAAAAAATAGTGATATTTTTTTACTTTTACAATAAAAAGTTAAAAAAATAAGCCATAAGAATGAGTTTTTTTTATCCATTTTCACATATTAGTATTAAAATTTATACAAATTTATTGGGTATATAGATATATATAAAAATTTATAGAGATTTTACATCTTCGGGTCGAACCAAGATCACTAATTTTCACTCCTAGTTAACCAAGAAAATTTTTCAATATTTTTTATTACTTTTTAATAAATTAAATAAAATACCATAAAATTTGTACAAAGACATTAAAATATTTATTGATAAAATTTAAAATTTATTAAAAAATAAACAATTAAATTTACATTATAAATTTACAAATATAGAATTGTAAATAAAAAAATGACAGAATAAGTAAATAAGTCTTATACATTCCAACTAGGTTGGCACTTGTGAGCTTAACTATCATTTGTAAATATTATACTATCTATACATCGTTTTTATTCATCACCACTATATTCTTCTACTTCACTCAAATACATTATTTCGAAGTAAATAGCAAGCTCATCTTTTTTGTTAAATTGTTGATTTTTTTTTTTTTCAATAAGATATCAATCTTGCAAGCATGTTAAGGCCTCTATTGAATTTTGAGCTAGTTGATTCCGGCGATCATTAATATTGCGCCCACTTATACTAAATGTTTATTCGAATGCTACAATAAAAATTGAAAATGCAATGACATCACTGGAAAAAATTGAAATGACTAGAAACTTATACTATTTTTCCTTCCATCAATATAAAAGATTGAACTTATTTTCATTTTCTACTAGAGATGTGTTCAAATAGTGTTGCAAATTAGAAGAACTTGAGCTGTCACTTGTTGATGAATTCGTCTATTGAAATTTCACTCGATTCCACATGTAGGGGCTGCCAAAATCAGGTTGAAAGGATCCCATTGTGGTGGTTGTTGGTTGGGCATGCATACGATTAGTATTGTACTAGCTTATTATAACTTTCAATTGCTCTTTAATATTATTTAATTACTAATGGGTAGTTTCAGAATCATATATCACTTGTAAATGTAGGATCTAAATACAAAAAAATTATTTTCTTTATATTTATGATCTAAAATAATTGCAAAACTAAAAATAAATGAAGTGAGTTAAAATATTTATTAAATTTTTTTATCATTTTAACAACCATATCATTATAATAGGGTTGAGTAATATATTTTTTGAAAATCTATCAATAGTAGTCGATTGATAAAGAATTATAGAAGAGGTAGGAGAATAAACTCTACAAAATATTTTAGTTGGTAACATAAAAAATATGTAAAAAAATCTTTATAAAAATTTAATTGGTCCAATCAAAGTCAAAAATAGCTTCTAAACCAATAATTTGATTATTTAAAATAAATACATCAATTACTCTTTGATATTTAATAGTCACTTTTAACATAATATAAGTTAAATTTTATTTTCTATTAATTTCAATAGACAATTTCCTATTTTTTAATTCTATTTGGTTATACATAATCTTGAATATATGAATATTTTTTAGAGAATTCATAATATAAATTATAGCTTGTTTTATTTTCAAAATAGAGAAATAAAAACACTCAATCATTCTTTTATAATTAAATTAAGTATATAGGCAAAACAACGCCCTTTAAATAAAATATTTCTTGAAGATAAGTATTTTTTAAGTAAGTAGCATAAACATTGTTATATAAAATATTATTTAAAGTAATAGAAAATATTTTCTTAATTAATCCCTATAATGTAAGTTTATTGAAAATAATTTATCCCACACTTATTCTAGTGTAGGTTTGTTTAACTAATTTTAAAAAAAATAACGCATTTATTTAATTATTAATTTTTATCAATATAATGTGTAGTTATGTAAATATATTTAAGATTTTGAGGAGAACACCATATACTAGAAGTCAAATAAATATTTATTTCAAAATTTTCAAAAAAAAGCTTTTAATTGATCTTTTTTTTTTTCAAAATCTCATAAAACATGATTTATTGAAATGTTTATTGAAAAATCATAAAATTATTGTGTAAAACTATCACGAATAAATTCATTTAAATTTGAATTTTTACTCACTGTAAAAAGTTATTCATCTTTAATAATAAATTTAATTAAATTATCTTATGTTCTTGTAGAATCATAATAAAAAAATACTTAAATTATCTCTTTCACTACTTAATTGAGAAGTGATTGAGTCTCCACTCTATAATTAAAAAAAAAAAGAATAGAAGTCTCTAGAATCCATTTAAAAAAAAAAAGTTGCTAAAAAAAATCAAAGTTACAAATCAAAAAAAATTATATGTATGCAAATTAACAAAAAATAAAATATGTAAAATTAAATTATTAACTTGGAACAATTTAAAACCTTAAAATATTTGATCTTTCGATTTTGACTTCAAATTTGAAGAACTTTAGCACAATTGAGTAATAGTAGCTTGAGTCTTGAGACTTGACAGAGTAGAGTATTGGAAAGAAAATGAGAGGTTTTTTTTTGTATTTTTTAAATTAAAAATGTGTGAGGTATATATAATGTATGATTAAGTTGGAGTTTGTAATTTTTTGAGGTTTAATTTGTAATTAAAAAAGGAAAAGCGAAGGAGCTGTTTTGGGAGGTTCCTGTTTGTGAAAGTGAAAGAATCTATTAAAGGGGTTATAATGAGTCAATCAAAAAATCTTGATTTAATTTCATTTTAAGGTAGAGTGATTTTTTATATTTTTTATTAATTATGTTTTAATAAAATTTTTACCTTTTATTTTTATTTTAAAATTAATTTTATTATATTAAATTAAAATCATTAAATTAAATAAGATTAAATCAAAACCCTTAATTGATCTACTGTAATTCTTGTAATGGATTTTTATACAGTAGCAACCTGAAAACTTTCGGGGGAGAAGTGGGGTATTGTTCGTATCAGAGCAACGGTCCCCAAAAAAAAAAAAAGAAAGAAAAATGAAAATTCAAACGGTAAAGGAGCCCGTGCTCCTGCGAGCGAGTCGGACAGATCTGTTGGGCTGGCGGGCAGGGTCGGGGCGGGCTATATTCTGGTCGAGCCTCGGTCGACCCACCTTTTACACCACCATCCGCAAAGCTTTTTTGACACCGTGAAAGAACGAAACAGCACAAGGAGACTGATTGAGCACCGGCAGTGTGGGGCGAGCCAAAATGGATGCGACGATGGAAGAAGGAGAGGCAGTGGCTGTGGAAGTCGCAGATTTAGCACCCCAACCCAAGATGGAGAAGTCGGCGTACGAAATGCTGCAGCAGAGCAGGACTTCAGTAGAGGAGATCGTGGCCCAGATGCTCTCCATCAAGAGAGAAGGCAAGCCCAAATCCGAACTTCGAGAGCTCGTTACTCAGACGTTCCTCAATTTCGTCACCCTCCGCCAGGTCCCCACGTTCACCTTCTCTTCTTTTAGGGTTTCACTTCAACTGTCTATATATTTTTATTTCTTACTGTCACAATTAAAACGGGGTTATACACATGTACGTTTCCAATCAAAGTCGACTGGTGTACGCATTTGATTCAAATTTTTTAGTTTGGGTTTGTATTTTTGAATTTGAAATCAATGGATTTCATGTTATTTATTTTAAGGAAAATTGCTTGAATATAATTTTTGTAGTTTAGAAGCTTTTATATAACATAAATTATAATGAATTTGAAATCACAGTAAGAAAGTATTTGAAATCCTTATTTAGCTTTACTATATTACTGGTAATTATTAGAAATGTTCGTTACATAAATTAGGTATTTATTGAAATACATAATTATCCAAATAGAGCCTTTTGGTGGCTTTTGAAGTTGTGAATAAATTTTAAAAAAAAACCCAAAAGTTGATGTAAAAGTGACGTGATGAAATTTGATTGAAGGAAGCTGGGAACTTTTGGAGTTTTTTTGAAGTTTTTGGGAAAAATTTTTATGTTCCAAACAGTTGGACCTTTTTCCCTGATTTCACGCAAGTGCTGGATAAGTTAATCCATGGCCAAAATTAAATAATGTAATTTTTGTGCTTGCAAATTTATGTGCTTTGAAGTGTTATCTCTCAGGCAAACCGTTCCATTTTGCTTGAAGAGGATCGTATAAAAGCAGAAACAGAACGCGCAAAAGCACCAGTGGACTTCACAACACTGCAGCTTCATAATTTGATGTATGAGAAAAACCATTATGTGAAAGCGATAAAGGCTTGCAAAGATTTTAAGTCGAAGCATCCTGATATCGAACTTGTGCCCGAGGAAGAATTTTTTAGAGATGCACCAGAAGATATCAAAAGCTCTGTAATATCAAATGACAGTGCACACAATTTGATGCTTAAAAGGCTCAATTTCGAGCTGTTTCAGGTAGTTATGGAAAGCTCCAAATATCTTGTGTATTTTCTTGTTGAGGGTGTAACTGTATAAGAAAAGCTTCCTAACAGAGTGAAAAATTTTAGTTGCTTTTGTTCATAATCATTACAATGTCAAATGTCATTTGGGAAAACTACCATGACATTTCCATTAGTAGAAAGACATAGCCATGAATATTGTTGTGTTAATACACCCTAACTTTACAGGTTGAGTTGAGACTTGGGAAAAAATCATTCATGTCACTTGTTGCTTTAGGATTTGTTGTTCCTTTCAGAGTCTTGATTTGTACTTTTAAGTGTGACCTTGGATGAAAATCTTGTTTGTGATTTGCAAACTGAATTGTCAAAAATAGATCCATTATGCATAAGATTGATCTAGAAGGAGTTAACCATCTTCCCTATGATACCTGTCCATTAAGTTAGCTCTTGTATAAATTTCATGCATGGTTCTTCAAGTCATGTGTTCTCTATTGTTAATTTAATTAGTGAATTTTAAAAGATTTGGAAGAAGGTAGAATATGTTTTATGATTCCTCTTTGTTGTATGGATGGTTTGAATGAATGTCTTGGATATATTTTTTTGATAAATAAATATAATTTTATTAATTAAAAAAGAAAAGCATTAAGAAAATGCCAAGCGTTACATCAACACTCTCCCAAAAACTATACTACCATCATCTCTACAAAGGTCACAGGATCTAATTTGGTTCTATACCCCCCACCATTAGTGAAAAAGGGCTTAAGTTTGTTAATTTGGAGTCTCAAGTTCTGTTAGAGTACTCAGTCTTTAGAAATCTCCAATCCCATGCAAGTCATGTTATAAAGAATATATATGTTAGAACTTTGAAGCTTTTTTGGATCTGTGATTGATGCAATTTTAACCATACTTTGATGTTTGTTGTAGTTCAGTCATGACACTGACGTTTTTCTTTTTTTCCCCGATTCTTTGCAATTTTTAAGTGATGCAAAAGCTAGATATATGAAGCTACCCTATGCCATTGCTCTAGATTAATTGTTAGTTAAAAGATCGTAGGTGGAATGTTCATCACGCACATCGTAGGATTCTTTATTAATTCAACACTAAAGAAGCTCCAAGTTTGTCATTTAGCATTTTTCAATTTCTGAGTGTCGCTTACATCACGAATGCCATGATGAAAAGTGTCTTGCATTCATTAGTGTTGTAATTGTCCAAAATGCTTAATTGGAAGCATATCTATGAGTGAATCCGGCAGTTGTGATTAGACTCATTAGAGGTCCACACAGTTCAGTTTGGTTACATTATGATACCAAAACTTAAACTGAACCACAAGTCGTCGGTTTGGAAGATTTTGAAACCATAACCAAACCATTCAATAGAGAAACTGAACCAAATCAAACCGCTAATTTCAGTTTGGTTTGATGGATTTGTGGAAAAAAAATTGCCGGTAAAAAAATTTCATATTTTGAGGATTTAAGGCATAACATTACTAGCCGATCATAGTCAAGGTTAGTACTTGAAAAGTTAAGAGTGACTGTAATCTTAATGTTTTCATTATTTAAAAATGTTACTTCTCTGGAGCTTAAATCTATTTTTTCATGCATATTAGTCGGAGTACTCACAACTGCACCAAGCAATGGTCCTATGTATCTTAGGGTAAGAGGATTTTAGTAGGTGGTATACATGCATTTGTGGCTATGTGCTTTTCTGTACAAATACACAAACAAGTAACTTTCTAATTAAGAACATGATTTTTATATATTGTTTAAAACATATTTAACACATTATATGTAAAATATATTAAATAATATCAGGTTTGTTAGGTTGACTGACCCCTCAAACCTCAAGCCAAACCGATCATTTGATTTTTCTAATTTTCAAGGTTGTAACCAAATTGTTGATACCAGAAAATTGAACCAAACCAAAGGTTGGGTTGGTTTCATGGTTTCATTGGTTTGATTGTGCACTCCTAGTTGTGATATTTTCAACAAACCCCCCTTCCCCCTTGCCCCTCCCCTCCCTCTTTCTGCATTGAAGTATATCCAAACACTAGAATGCACCATGAGGACTTATACACTCATTTACAAACTTGAGGTACTAAATTGAACGCAAGGACGTCCTTGGATATTGGAACATCTAGCCAGAAGATTTCGTGTGTTGAAGTTGGTAATGGTCCAATGGATCATACACATATGCTGCAATTCTGTTGTTTACCCCATAATTTTAGATGGTCATTTGGCTCTTTCCTGGATATTATCTTCCAGAATCATTCAAGCTTCATTATTATTGTAACTACTGATTGCTATTATAATTAATGCTTTAGTTGCTGGGGTAAGAAGTACTTACTAATTTACCATATCAGCGCAAAGAATTATGCAAACTTCACGAGAAACTTGAACAACAAAAGCAAAAACTATTGGAGACCATTGCTAACCGGAAGAAGTTCTTATCGAGTCTCCCTTCACACCTCAAGTCTCTTAAGAAAGCATCATTGCCAGTGCAGCAGCAATTGGGGGTTCTGCATACCAAGAAACTAAAGCAGCATCATTTGGCAGAGTTGCTTCCCCCTCCTCTTTATGTGATTTACTCTCAGTTCTTGGCCCAAAAGGAAGCATTTGGAGAAAACATTGAGATGGAGATTGTAGGAAGTCTGAAGGATGCTCAAGCCTTTGCTCGACAGCAAGCAAATAAAGACAGTGGTAACTGAGTATAATTTAGCCTTCGTATCTTATTTTACATTTGAGAACCTGCATTGATGGTATAATTTGGGTTGTGGGCTTTTAATTTATTTTAATGATGTTTGCATTGATTATTGCATCCTCGGTTTCTTTAGACCTGGAATCGTGAGAAGGTAGTTTAGCAGATCATCTTGCTTGCTACTAATTGTTTGATGAATTTTAATAGTTAGGCTCCATTACCTACTTAGTTATGTAGGGATTCATTTCATTGATGAGAGCTTGATTGGAAAGGTGTTTTACTTGAAACCAAAGTACCAAACCCATCAACTGATTCATGCCAAGTAATATTTTGAAAATTAGGAAATTTATAGACAGCTCATGAATGATTTACTTTGGGTTGATAAGTCTTGAACCTGAATTGAGTTTTGAGTATCTGCCAGGTCCACTTCTTATATTGCCGTCTTGTGCAATCAAAACTATTATTTTGACTCGACTTTCATCTTTCTTAGGAGTAGGAGACAATTTTGAGTTGGTCCAGTGGATCTTAATTTGAATGTTGAACCAAAAAATTAACCAAAGGAGAAAATATAAAATAATGAAGAAGAATATTGAAGTGGTTTTGATGGACAGGGATCTCTACTAACCAAGAGAATTCCAAGTTGGAGGATGATGCACCTGAAGAGGAAGATGATGGGCAAAGGAGGAGAAAGCGGCCAAAGAAAGTTCCTGGCAAAGAGAATCTTGACCAGACGGGAATTTATCTACTTCATCCACTTAAAATCATTCTCCACATACATGATGACGAGGCTTCTGATCCAAAGTCTGCAAAGCTAATCACACTGAAGTTTGAATACTTGTTGAGGTTGAATGTCATATGTGTTGCGATTGAAGGGTCCAATGAAGGACCTGAGAATAACATCCTATGCAACTTGTTCCCCAATGACACGGGGGTTGAGCTTCCTCACCAGGTACGAGTCTTACCCTTACGCTTCATTCCCCACAAATCCTCCCACTCCCCCTTCCCAAGAAAAAAGAAAAATTACCCTTTGCTTAGTTCATGTTTCTTGAATGACATGCAGTCAGCTAAGCTCTGTGTTGGTGATACCCTGAAATTTGATGAAAAGAGAACTTCACGTCCTTATAGATGGGCACAACATTTGGCTGGAATTGATTTTTTGCCAGAACTATCACCGATGCTTACAGGCTGTGAAACTCCAGACAATGAAACAGCAAATGATGCTGCTATTATATCTGGTCTCTCTTTATACCGTCAACAAAATCGTGTGCGGACAGTTGTTCAAAGGATTCGCTCTCGGAAGAAGGCTCAGCTGGCTCTTGCGTGAGTCATTGTTTTGTGTATTTGGAGTATGAAAGTTTTAGCATATAAAGCTTAGATGAGGCAGATGCCACAATGTAGTCAAATTGGAATAGTTTCTGTTGCAGTTTTTCAACTAGCTGGAACTAATTTAATGATATTTGTGATATAGATGTATCATGTTGTGCTTGTTCCTTGAAGTTGACTGTGGTCAGCTTTATATGAGTTATACTCGCATTTGTCTTATTGCTGTAGGTTTATTTATTTACCCCTGGGCATGGGACTACTATTTTGTTTGTCTATGGAATAAGGTATACTTGTTGAATACTTGGATATGTTTGGTTGGCACAGGGAACAGCTTGATATACTTTCGAAGCTTAAATGGCCTTCTCTGACTTGTGAAAATGTTCCATGGGCCTTGCATTCCCCATTATGCAGTTTACGTGATTGGTCACCCATAGGATCATCACCTAATCATGTTTCATCTTTGCCCGTTGTTGATGTTGAACAAGTTCAGGGTCCTTCGGGCATGGATATGGATGGGAGATCTGGTACTTCAAGGGAAGAGGTGGAAAATACAAGGGAAGATGGAGAACTTCCATCCTTAGTTCCCACATTAGCAGTTGTAAATGATGATAAACTTGGTCCTTCCAAAGGATCTGATCTTGAGCATTCCAAACGGTTGTCTTTGATCTCAAAGAGTATTGTTGCTCCGATTGGCATGCCAAAATCTCAAAGCTTCAAGAAAAATGAGGAGGATTCTGAACTCTTGCTGGATTCTGAAAGTGAGCTGGATGAGCCTGTTGAAATTGATCAAGAGACAGGAAATGCAGCCAGGATTGGGGGCTACAAAATGACTGAAAATTCTTGGGTAGACTATGGTGTGCAGGAATATTGTCTTGTTTTAACCAGGACAGTGAACAATAACAATAGGAACATGAAGTTAGAAGCCAAGGTAACAGAAATGGTGGTGGTGTTTACATTTTAACTTTCCATGTTCTGACCTTTGTGTATACTCTTTTGATGATTCACCTGAGCATCTGTTATGGCAGACTAAAATAAGTATGGAGTATCCTCTCAGGCCTCCTCATTTTGGGCTGAGTCTTTCCACGGCATTGCTTGGAGAAAATCATTCTGAAAGTGAAGGTTCTGGGTGGTATAATGAACTTCGTGCCATGGAAGCAGAGGTAAGCAATTGGCAATTTGATGTTCATAGATGTTACTACCCTTATTTATTTATTTATTTATTTATTATTTTTTTTTTTTTTTGGTTT
>JAVXUM010147495.1:0-15333 GCA_035590655.1 Pouteria glomerata
TTTTCTATTAACATGCACCTGATTGTATGTATTATTTACGTATAAATAAATAATGCCAAACTTGACCTGTGTCTTATATGCTCTTTGAACCATAGGTAAAAGAAGTTAAAGTGTTTACTATATACTACATGGTTAGCTGCCTGTGGTAATCTCTGTCTTATTTCGATTAGGTGTTTTCTGTGATAAAAAACTAGGACACTTAGTTACGATTTATTTGACTGGTAGATGATTTAAAATGTAATTCGAATAAAAAGATAACAACTTACTTAATGAATGGTTGAACAGATGCTGTGTTGAACAGCACATATTGTTACTGAGACTAAATGATGTTCCATCCCCAAGTAGACATTTTTGAATTTGTTGGGCTAAGTCAATTTTATTTTAACATGGCATAAAAATTGGTACACTCTTCCATCAAATGGCTTTTGGCCATAGATGCCTGAAGATGGGCCTTGTTGCGAACATATTACTCATGGTCTTTAGATACTTCTTAATTTGGTACATTCATCAAAATTGAACAGGACTCTCTAGCATTGCTTTTTCCACCAATTGTAATGTCAAAATCACGTCAAAAATGGTAGGTGGAAATATTGTCTTAAGATGACAAAGAGTCAGTGTAATCTGATCCTTGAGATTTTGTAAATCATCTGAGTGGCTAACCTTTGAGCATAGATGCTTGAAAAAGTTGTTTAGCTTAATCAACAGTTTAATTATCTTCTTCGATAAATGATGATGAATAGTAATAGGGATCAATTGTTGCAGGAGAATATGACCGTCATGGCTATTTAATCCAGTTAGCATACTCTCTTGTATGTTGACCTGTCTTGAAATATTGGAACAATATCCATCGTGCACCCTAACACTTTTTGGAACTATAAGGAACAACTCCCTTTCATCCCTGTTTATTATAAACTGTGTTGGGTGAATGTAAGCCTTATTTACTCCTCTCAATTGCAAGTGTAATGGTTATGTCACACCTATATCCTCCAAGTCAAACCGAGCATTAGCAGTATCTTTCGATCTTATTTTGTCACCAAGCATTGTCCATATAAGTTATTGCACACATTCTTCTTATTGTGCATGATGTCCAAACCATGCATTAGTAAGTTGTCCTTCCAATAGGGGAGCTCAAAAAATATGCTATTTTTCTTCCAATTGTGGGTACGTGGTTGATTTGATCTATTCGATAAGACTTATAAGTCATTTGGCCTATATGTAGTTAATATACCATTTGAATCAAGTTGGCACAGTAATTCATAGCCAATCAATCTCTTAGGGGCTGGATTGAAGTCTCATTGCCATTGATCACAGTTTTGTTCCATCTAAACCTATGTGTACCAGGAAGGAATTGTCTATGGCCCATATAATAAAATTTCTTGCTATGACGCAACTATCGCGATTGAGTACTCTTATTGTAAGAGGACAGGCAAACTTCCTTTTCTTATTCCAACCGGACAAGTTAGTATATGCTAGAAAGTCATTAATTGTCCATAATAAAGTTACATGAGGTTGAACATTTTGTTATCCGTAGCATCAAATGCCATTACCCCTGTACTTCACAATTCTTGTAACTCTTCTATTAATGGTTATAGGTACACATCAATCTTATCTCTGGGTCCTTTTAACCTATCAATTAAGATAACCAGAATCATAAAGGGTTGCTTCATACATAGCCAAGGTGGGAGATTATGAGGAACGAGGATAACAAGCCATGTACTGTACATGACATTAATCGACTTAAACAGGTTTACCCCATCTGTAGCCAAACCGAGCCAGATGTTTTGACTGTTTGAAGCAAAGTCGAGATTTTAATGATTGAAATCTTTTTAGGCAGAGGAGTTAGACGGATGCATTATTTTTCCATTATCATTATTGTTATCGAAATGCCATCTCATTATGCGCAGTCTTTGTAGATATAAACAACTTCTTTAGCCTAGGCTTAAGAAGGAAATATTCAACCTACTTTATAGGGATGGGTTTTCTTCCCTTTTTAAAATGACAGCGAGTACTCTGCACAATATCTTGCTTCCATCTAGAACTATTGGAAATAAGACATTTATCAATATAATACCCGAGGTTTTGTGATGAATGCAGATATCATTTTGCATCTATCTTGGAGATGTTTATGAGTTACACTTAGGAGGAAGAAATGGTTCCAAGTTGGCCAAATGGTGTAAGTGTTTGGTTCTCCAAGTTAGATCATGTTTGGACACTTTTGTTTTTGCTTTGGTCCATGTTGGTCGGTCATCAAAGGAAATGTAAGAAGGTTGGTTCCAATTTGGACTACTTTTGAGGAATAATTTGACTTATGTGGTAGTTACATGTTCTACTTATTGACCAACCAATCAAAGGAGAGGGAAGTGGAAGCAAATTGGTTAAAAGCCAAGGTTTGGCCGGATGGAGTTGGGGGGGGAATCGTCTCTTATGGTTGTAAGATTAGTTGGTCTTCCATTGTTTTGTCATTTTGCTAATTAGGTTTTCTAGCATTAAAATTGGTGGGGGCCACATCTTTAATGTTTTTTTTTTTTTTGGAACAGTAAAAGAAGAATTTTATTAAGAATGGAATTTGTGTACATATATCTCAGAGGCATACCCCTAGAAACCAAAACAATTCATACGCATCCTAGCATAGGAGAAAACACCTTAAGACAACAAATCACATAAGACACCAAATCACATCTTTAATGTTGGAAGACTTCATATATGTATATCTATGTATATAGCTTGAGTTGGTGGAGGAATTTCCCGGGTGAGTGGCCTTTGGCCGGTTAAGGGGAGGGGGACTTCGATCTTCCTTGGTTGGGAAGCTAGCTCAATTAAGAGCATTTAACATGGTGGGACCACATGGGGACTTATGGGACTTAAGGTGTAACCAAATTGGTTGGGAAGAGATTAGAGATGACAAGTGGGAGCTTTAGAGGATGACACATGAGCTATTTAGTTAGGAAGTAACTAAATTGGTTAAACCATGAGCCATCTAGTTGGGAAAGATTTGATTCCATATGTGTGATGTACATAAAATTGTGTATGCATAAGAGTATAGGCACATAAGGCCATTCAGCCATAATGAATGAAAACAAATAAGGAACCAAATAGAAAGAAATTGAGAAAAAAAAAAAAAAAAAAAGGGAAACCAGGAAGAGTAGCCGGCCAAGAAGAAAGAAAGGAGAAGAAGAAAATGAGAAGAAGAAGAAGAAAAAAAGGAAAAGAGGAAAAAGAAGAAGTTTTCAAAGTTTGAAGTGGTCTTAGTGGAGTGAACTTAAAGAAAAACTCAAAGCTTGAAGAAAGGAGTTTAACATCCCTAAGTGGGAACCTTAGCCAAAGATTGAGGTAGGAAGGGGTTAGAGTTAGTAGAGGAATGCTTTTATTTCCTTCTTTTCTTAATTGGATGTACAAGTGTGATTTTGAAAGAAATAGTAAATGGAGGGAACCAAAAAGAGGGCTTGGCATGGTTAGGTTAGGTTGTTGAAGGTTGTTCGGGAGTGATAAAACTCTAGGTTATAAGATACCGTTGCATTATGAACCGAGACACTAAGTTGAGGGCGTTATGGGTTGTTGGGACTTACCGTCCGGACGAGGTTAGGAGGGTCCAGATGGTCAAGTGCAAGACTGGGAACCCAACTCTCGGCCGTCCAGACTGTGGCAGGAGAGGGTCCGGACGGTCAAGCAAATTTTGGAGCTCTCCTCTCAGCCGTCCGAACTGTGGCAGGGGAGGGTCCAGACGGTTTCTTGAAATTTTTACCTATTTCTTCTTTGTTTGGGTTACTTCACCATCTTGTTTTATTTCCCATTGTCGTCATTCAATCGTAGAAAACGTGTATCAACAAGGTGACATAATCTTCAAATCTGCATGCTACCATGTTTATTCTCATTACGTACGGGAATTGCTAAAACAAATGTGATGTTGTATTGTGAACTTGCGTGATTGATTGTATGAAGTACAATTCGGTAATCTAATAATCATAAGGGAATGAAATGCAGAGTGTGTTTGATTGTTTGGCCGGGGTTATGGTGTACGAAAAAGAGAAAGGGTCTTGAGATACCCTCGGGTTGAGAATCCTGGAACCTGCACAGGGTTATGTTTTAATGCCGGTGGGTTAGTAGCCCACAAAATGATTAGTGTATAATGGCGTATCGTCGCCTTGAGATGAGACTCTAAAGCACGATTAGTATGAAACCATGTTTCTTAAGGCGTATCGTCGCCTTGAGCTGAGACTCTAAAGCACGATTAGTATGCAACCATGTTTCTTACGGTGTATCATCGCCCTGGGCTGAGATCCTAAAGCACGATTAGACGTGTCCCCTAAATCCCCGATGAAATGTACGAAAGAATGGTATATGAAATGTCTGAAGGAATGTTATATGAAACGCATCCGATTAAACGAGCACATATGACACTGAATACATTTATTATGCTACTTAATTATTGTTATACACTATTGGTTTGTTTTTCCAATATGTTCCTCCACATTGCCATGCATATATATATGTTATTGGTAGGTTTCGTGGGCATGCGTGGTTTAGTGCTCACGCCCCTACAGATGTCACTGCAGAACCCACCTAGGAGAATTAGCTGAGGCCAGAGACAAGGATCGGAGATGCATTAGGCATGGCTCCAGGCTTACATAATTTTAATATGTTGTAAATAAAATATATGGAAGGGAAAAACGTTGTAAAGACAAAATTATTGAATAGTTTTTATCTTGGATATGTAATGGCCTTAAGGCCCACGGAGGTACATTTACTTCATTTATGAAAGACGATTAGACTGTTTTAAACCCATTAGTATCGCTGTACATGGTTCTTTCTTATATTGAATGGATATAATTGGTGGGTCTCATTACGTGACCGTTGTGTGTGCTCTGATATGATGACCAGGTTACCATGTTGTGCATATGTATCACTCACATCTCAGATTCTTGGATCCGGGACGTGACAGGAAGGTATCAGAGCCTAGGTCAGAATACCTAGGGACATGGGATGCTTTGCATTGTGCTCTTGCATGTTTTTGTATCTTGAGTGTATGGTATTCACGTCATAGAGCTGTAGTCTTATGAGTGACACTTACTTGCTTCAATGTCTTGTGGTGTTTAGCGATAATGCCACCACGACGAGGAGGAAGAGTTGGGGGTCAAGGCCGGGGCCGAGGACGAGGCAGAGGTCGAGGCATGGGTGTGAGAGATGCCCCGATGTATAGAGTAGAAGTGAGTGCCTCCGTGCAACAAGAACAGAAGGCTTATTATAGTGCGGCAGCTGTAAGGGATGAAGAGGTGCCACGGGGAGTACCTGAAATGCCTCAAGCTCCTCCTATTGTTGATGCTGGCACCTTCTTACAACAAATGGCCGCTGCTATGGCCACGTTGGCAGGAGGAATGCAAACGGGGTAACGTTTGAGTGGAGTACTGCTTGTGAGAGAGCATTTCAAGAAATAAAGAGAAGATTGACCACTACCCCAATACTTATCATTCGAGAAAAAGGAATAGGGTATTTAGTCTATTGCGATACTTCGAGAGAATGTCTGGGATGTGTGCTGATGCAACAGGGGAAAGTGGTGGCTTATGGCTCCAGACAGTTAAAGACGTATGAAAGGAATTACCTCGTACATGACTTAGAGTTAGCAGTTGTGATTTTTGCCCTAAAAACCTAGAGACATTATTTATATGGTGAGCGGTTTGAAGTCTTTTCTGACCACAAGAGTTTGAAATACATTTTCACATAGAAGGACTTGAACCTGAGACAACGACGGTGGATGGAGTATATGGAGGACTATGATTTTGATTTGCACTACTACCCCGACAAGCCCAATGAAGTTGTAGATGCTCTAAGCTGAAAGACAAGAAATGTTGTTGCAACAATGGCTTTAAAAAAATGGGACATGCTGGGGGTACTCAATGAGTTTGCCTTGGAATGTGAAGAAGAAACAGTAAGGAGAGTCTTATACACTTCCGTGACCTACCCAGCCTTGTTCGATAAAGAGATTGAAGCTCAACATGAAGATAAAGAAGCGAATGAGCTCCGTGGAAAACTGAAAAGTTCAATAGACCTATCGAGTTGGACATTGGAGAAAGGAGTGCTTAATCATCAAGGCAGAGTCTTTATGCCTTCATCCATCTGAAATGAAGTGTTGAAGGAACTGCACCACTCATGGTTAATTGTCTATCCCGGAGGTTCAAAAATGTATTATAATCTGAAGAGGCAATTTTACTGGACTGGGATGAAAAGGGACGTAGTAGAGTTCATAGAACGGAGTTTAACTTGCCAACAGATGAAGGTAGAACATCAGAGGCCAGCTGGGCTATTACAACCTTTACCTATATCGGAATGGAAATGGGAACACGTTACTATGGACTTTATATCTGGATTGCCGAAAAATAAAAAGAGGTTGTGATACTATTTGGGTGATCATCAATCGCTTAACCAAGTCAACCCACTTCTTAGCAACGAGGATGACAGATTCCCTAGACACCTTGGCCCAGTTGTACATTCGAGAAATTGTGAAGTTGCATGGGACGCCAGCCTCTATTATCTCTGACCAGGATCCCCGTTCTGTCTCCCGTTTCTGGCAAAGCTTTCAAGTTGCTATGGGAACAGAATTATGTTTTAGTACATCTTTTCATCCTCAAACTGACAGCCAGTCAGAGAGGACCATTCAAGTGCTGGAAGATATGCTTCAACCTTGCATTCTGGACTTTACGGGAAGTTTGGAAGAGCATTTACCATTGGTGGAGTTTGCCTACAACAACATCTATCAAGCCAATATTGACATGGCGCCATTTGAAGCTTTGTACGGCAGACCCTGCAGATCCCCTGTTTGTTGCACGCAGGTTGGAAAAACAGCCCTAGTGGGGCCAGATTTGGCTAGGGAACAAATGAGAAAGTACAACTGATTTGACAACGGTTAGAGAGAGGTCGTAACCGGCAGAAAAGTTATGCGGACCAGCGAAGATGACCATTGGAATTCCAAGTGAGGGATCATATGTTCTTAAAAGTGTCACCCCAGAAGGGACAGTTCCGTTTTGGAAAGCGAGAAAAGCTATCCCCCTGCTACATTGGTCCATTTAAAATCTTGGCACAGGTTGAAGAAGTGGCTTACCGATTGGCTTTGCCACCGCAACTATCAGTGGTACAAGAGGTATTTCACGTCTCCATGTTGCGAAAGTACGTGCCGAACCCCTCACATGTGTTGAACTAAGCAGAGTTAGAAATAGACTCAGACGCCAGATAAGAAGTGAGACTGGTCCAGATTGTAGACACTCGATACCAAGTGCTTCGAGGGAAGACTATTCCGTTGGTTCGAGTGCTGTGGAAACATCATGGAATAGAAGAGTTGACATGGGAGCGTGAAACTGAAATACGAGAAAAATGACCCAAGTTGTTTATATAAAGGATGTTTATTTTACTTGTAGTGTTCTGTTAATATGTATATGATAAAATTTCAAGGACGAAATTTTGTAAGAAGGAAAGACTGTAATACCTGAGGTTTTGTGATGAATGTACATGTCATTTTCCATCTATCTTGGAGATCTTTAGGAGTTACACTTAGGAGGAAGAAATGGTTCTAAGTTGGCCAAATGGTGTAAGTGTTTGGTTCTCCAAGTTAGATCATCTTTGGACACTTTTGTTTTTGCTTTGGTCTATGTTGGCCGGTCATCAAAGGAAATGTAAGAAGGTTGGTTCCAATTTGGACTACTTTTGAGGAATAATTTGACTCATGTAGTAGTTACGTGTTCCACTTATTGACTAACTAATCAAAGGAGACGGAAGTAGAAGCAAATTGGTCAAAAACCAAGGTTTGGCCAGATAGAGTTGAGAGGGGGAGAATTGTCTCTTGTTGTTGCAAGATTAGTTAGTCTTCCATTGTTTTGTCATTTTTCTGATTAGGTTTTCTAGCATTAAAATTGGTGGGGGCCACATCTTTAATGTTGGAAGACTTCATATATGTATATCTATGTATATAGCTTGAGTTGGTGGAGGAATTTCTCGGGTGAATGGCATTTGGCCGGTTGATAGGAGAGGGACTTTGATCTTCCTTGGTTGGGAAGCTAGCTCAATTAAGAGCATTTAACATATTGGGACCACATGGGGACTTATGGGACTTAAGGTGTAACCAAATTGGTTGGGAAAAGATTAGAGATGACAAGTGGGAGCTTTAGGGGATGACACATGAGCTATTTAGTTAGAAAGGAACTAAATTGGTTAGACTATAAGCTATCTAGTTGGGAAAGATTTGATTCCATGTGTGTGATGTACATATAATTGTGTGTGCATAAGAATATAGGCACATAAGGCCATTCGGCCATAATGAATGAAAATAAGCGTGGAACCAAATAGAGAGAAGTTGAGAAAAAAAAAAAAAAAAAAACTAAGAAGAGTACTCGGCCAAGAAGAAAGAAATAAGGAAAAGAGAAGAAGAAGAAGAAGAAAAAGAAAAAAGCAAAAAACAAAAATCTTCAAAGTTTGAAGTAGTCTTAGTGGAGTGAACTCAAAGAAAAACTCAAAGCTTGAAGAAAGGAGTTTAACATCCCTAAGTGGGAACCTTAGCCAAAGATTGAGGTAGGGAAATACTTTTACTTCTTCTAACATATGTATATGTATGAATTGGTATGGACTAGAATAGTAAGAACTCTCTTCCTTTCCCTTCTTTACTTTATGGAAAGCATGCTCATGGTAGTTGTGTTAGGAAGGGTTTGAAGTTAGTATGGGAATGTTTTTATTTTCTTCTTCCCTTAATTGGATGTACAAGTTTGATATTGAAAGAAATAGTAAATGGAATGAACCAAAAGAAGGGCTTGGCATGGTTAGGTTAGGTTGTTGAAGGTTGTTTGGGAGTGATAAAACTCTGGGTTCTGAGATACCGTTGTATCATAAACTGAGACACTAAGTTGAGGGCATTATGGGTTGTTGGGACTTACCATCCGAATGGGGTTGGGAGGGTCCAGACAGTCAAGTGTAAGACTGGGAACCCAACTCTCGGCCGTCCAGACTGTGGCAGGAGAGGGTCTGGACGGTCAAGCAAATTTCGGAGCTCTCCCCTCAACCGTCCGGACTGTGGCAGGGGAGGGTCCGGACGGTTCCTTGAAATTTTTACCTATTTCTTCTTTGTTTGGTTTACTTCACCATCTTGTTTCATTTCCCATTGTCGTCATTCAATCATAGAAAACGTGTATCAACAAGGTGACATAATCTTTAAATCTGCATGCTGCCATGTTTATTCTCATTACATACGGGAAGTGCTAATACCAATGTGATGTTATATTGTGAACTTGCGTGATTGATTTTATGACGTACAATTCGATAATCTAATAATCATAAGAGAATGAAATGAAGAGTGTGTTTGATTGTTTGGCCAGGGTTACGGGGTACGGAAAAGAAGAAGGGTCTGAGATACCCTCGGGTTTGAGAGTCCTGGAACCTGCGTAGGGTTTGGTTTTCATGCCGGTGGGTTAGTAGCCCACAAAATGATTAGTGTATAATGGTGTATCATCGCCTTGAGTTGAGACTCTAAAGCACGATTAGTATGCAATCACCTACCAAAAAAAAAAACGATTAGTATGCAACCATGTTTCTTACGGCGTATCGTCGCCTTGAGCTGAGACTCTAAAGCACGATTAGTATGCAACCATGTTTCTTACGGCGTATCGTCGCCCTGGGCTGAGATCCTAAAGCACAATTAAAGGCGTCCCCAAAATCCCAGATGAAACGTACGAAAGAATGGTACATGAAATGTCCGAAAGAACATTATATGAAACACATTTGACTAAACGAGCACATATGACACTGAATACATTTATTATGCTACTTAATTATTGTTATTCACTATTGGTTTGTTTTTCCATTGTGTTCATCCGCATTGCCATACACACACACACACATATATATATATATATATTATTGGGAGGTTTCATGAGCACGCGTGGTTTAGTGCTCACGTCCCTACAGATGTCAATACAGGACCCACCCAGGAGAATTAGTTAAGGCCAGAGACAAGGATAAGAGATGCATCAGGCATGGCTCTAGGCTTACATAATTTTGATGTGTTGTAAATAAAATGTATGGAAGGAAAAAATGTTGTAAAAATAAAATTATTGAATAGTTTTTATCTTGGATATGTAATGGCCTTAAGGCCCACTGAGGTACCTTTAACGTATTTATGAAAGACGATCAGACTTTTTTAAACCCATTGGTATAGCTATATATGGTTCTTTCTTATATTGAATGGATATATTTGGTGGGTCCCATTGCATGACCGTTGTGTATGCTCTAATATGATAACTAGGTTACCATGTTGTGCATGTGTATCACTCACAGCTCGGGTTCTCGAATCCGGGGCGTGACAGGATGGTATCAGAGCCTAGGTCAAAATACCTAGGGACATGGGATGCTTTGCATTGTGCTCTTGTATGTTTTTATATCTTGAGTGTATGGTGTTCATGTCGTAGAGTCGTTGTCTTATGAGTGATACTTACCTGCTTTAATGTCTTGTGGTGTTTAGCTATAATGCCACCACAATGAGGAGGAAGAGTTGGGGTCGAGGACGAGGCAGAGATCGAGGCGTGGGCGTGAGCGACGCCCCCGATGTATAAAGCAGAAGTGAATACCTCCGTGCAATAAGAACAAGAGGCTTATTATAGTGCGACAGCTACAAGGGATGAAAAGGTGCCGCGGGGAGTACTTGAAATGCTTCAAGCTCCTCCTGTTGTTGATGCTGGTGCCTTCCTACAAGAAATGGCCACTGCTATGGCCACTTGGCAGGAGGAATGCAAATAGGGCCCCAACCACAGGGGCAGATGACCACTACTACCTTGGAGCATTTCTGAAGAATGAAGCCTCCAACCTATGACGGAGTGGCAGACACGGAAGTGGTCGAACAGTTTTTGGATGAATGTGAGAAGAGTTTTATAGCTATGGAGGTTGCTGAGCCTGCCACTCGCATTACCTTGACTGCTTTTCAATTAGAGGGACATGCCTCAGGTCAGTGGAACAGTGTAAAATGAGCAAGGGGGACAGAAGGCCTCACATGGGACCGGTTCAAGGAGCTGTTCAGAGATCACATCTTTCCCTAGTCATTGAGGGACGCAAAAAGAGAACAATTTGCTAGCCTCATATAAGGGAATATGACGGTATTGGAATATGAAAGAAGATTTTCTAAACTATCCAAGATTTTCTTAATGAAACAAGGATGTTTATCAAAGGCCATTGTGGAAAGAATATAGGAAGTTAGCAGGAGCGGGAGGCCAGTAGAAAGAAGCTAAAGGGAAGTACCTCCGCTGCTCTGAGACAACAAGCACAGCCCAATAGTACAGTTCCTCGACAGTCTAGGAGGGTCGGGACAAGTATCCTAGGACAACCCCTATGCTATCACTGTAGACAGCCAGGGCATTTGAGGTCAAATTGCCTATTGTTAACAAGATAAGGTGAAGTAACGGGGCCCATGAGGAGTGGTTCGGGAGTGGACACTCGGTTCTGTTACTGATGTGGCCAAGCGGGCCATATTCAATGGTTTTGCCCCCAGCTGTTAATGGGTCCTGGGGGAAGAATGGGACCGGGAAGCCAAAACTTCCAAAACAGTCATGCTCCTACTTCCCAATCAGTGTAGCAGTAGCAACCACGGCCACGAGGTCCTCCACCTGGGCCAGCACAGAGTGGTACGACATAAGTACCAGGGGGAGTTTCTCAAGGACAAAGAATGGGCAGACCTCAAGGTTCCCAAGCACAAGATAGAGTCTTTGTGGTAGCTCAACAAGAAGTACTGGCAGAGCCGCTGGTCACTCGAGGTACCTTTCGGGTTTATTCCTCCTATATCACTGTGTTGTTAGAAACAGGGGCTTCACATTCTTTTGTTTCTACACGATTTGTAACTGCACTGGGGTTAGAAACGACTACCATGGACTTAGTGTTACACGTAAAAGCTCCCATAGCCAGCTTTTCTTCCCTAACTACTGTGTGAGGGATGTGAAATACGAGTAGAGGATGTCTATGATGGGTGGGGATTGACCTTTAGTTTTGATTTAATGTGTTAGAAATGAAGGGTTTTGATGTGATTTTTGGGATGGATTGGCTCATGGCGTACCAAGTTATAATTGATTGTTATACTTGCAAGATATTGCTCTCTACTCCCGAAGGCACGGTGATTTGCTTCCTTGTAGATCGTTGCAGTGTAGAAGATTTATTCTTTAGGGATAGCCGAAGAAGGGTAAATTTGTGTAGTATCTTTGCTTGTATGGTGTTCAAGGAAGAAGATGAAAAATGTCGAAAAGAACTACCCTGAGTGGTGAACGAGTTTCCCGACATGTTCCTGGATGATTTAGTCAGATTACCACCAGAACGGGAAATTGAATTTTGTATTGATCTGATTCCGGGCACGACCCCTATCTCCATCCCTCCTTATCGATTGGCACCAGCTGAACTTGAAGAATTGAGAAAACAGCTAGACAACTTGTTGGGGAAGGGGTTTATTAGGCCGAGTACTTCACCTTGGAGTGCACTGGCCTTGTTTGCTGCCAAGAAGGATGGAACGCTCTGGATGTGTATAAACTACCGGCAGCTAAACCGGGTGACAATCAAGAACAAATACCCATTACCGAGGATCGATGACCTCTTTGATCAACTGAAAGGATCTATGTGGTTTTCTAAAATTGATCTTCGGTCAGGGTATTATCAAGTATGAATTCGGGAAATGGATATCCCAATAACAGTATTTAGAACTCAGTATGGCTATTACGAGTTTTTGGTGATGCCATTCGGATTAACCAACGCACCGGCCGTCTTTATGGACTTAATGAATCAGGTTTTTCGAGAATTTTTGAATAAGTTTATTGTGGTCTTTATTGATAATGTGTTGGTTTACTCCCGGTCAGGAGAGGAGCATGAGCAACACTTGCGTTTGGTGCTTCAAAGGTTGAGGGACCATCAATTGTATGCGAAGCTGAGTAAATGTGACTTCTGGTTGAAAGAAGTCAAATTTTTAGGGCATGTGGTGTCCCAGGAAGGAGTGGCAGTGGACCCGTCCAAGATTGAAGTATTCCTAGAATGGCCTCAACCAATGACTGTAATTGACATACGTAGTTTCCATGGGTTGGCTGGGTATTACCGACGCTTTGTCTTGGACTTTTCACGACTAGCAGCTCCGTTGACGAGATTAACTAGAAAGGAGGTAACCTTTGAGTGGAGTACTGCTTGTGAGAGAGCCTTTCAGGAAATAAAGAGAAGATTGACCACTGCCCCAATACTTATCATTCCAGAGAGAGGAATAGGGTATTCAGTCTATTGCGATGCTTCGAGGGAAAGTCTGGGATGTGTGCTGATGCAACAGAGGAAAGTGGTGGCTTATAGCTCCAAACAGTTAAAGACGCATGAAAGGAATTACCCCATACATGACTTGAAGTTAACAGCTGTGACTTTTGCCCTGAAAACCTGGAGACATTATTTATATGGTGAGCAGTTCGAAGTTTTTTCTGGCCACAAGAGTTTGAAATACATTTTCACACAGAAGGACTTGAACCTGAGACAGCAACGGTGGATGGAGTACATGGAGGACTATGATTTTAACTTACACTACCACCCCGGTAAGGCCAATGTAGTGGCGGATGCTCTAAGCCGGAAGACAAGAAATGTTGTTGCAACAATGGCTTTAAAAAAATGGGACATGCTGGGGGTACTCAATGAGTTTGCCTTGGAATGTGAAGAAGAAACAGAAAGGAGAGTCTTATACACTTCCGTGACCAACCTAGCCTTGCTCCATAAAGTGATTGAAACTCAACACGAAGATAAAGAAGCGAAGGAGCTCCGTGGGAAAATGAAAAGTTCAATAGACCTACCGAGCTAGACATTGGAGAAAGGAGTGCTTAACCATCGAGGCAGAGTCTTTGTACCTTCATCCCTTAGAAATGAAGTGTTGAAGGAACTGCACCACTCATGGTTAACCGTCCATCTCGGAGGTACAAAAATGTATCATAATCTGAAGAGGCAATTTTACTGGGCTGAGATGAAAAGGGACATAGCAGAGTTCGTAGAACGGTGCTTAGCTTGCTAGTAGGTGAAGGTAGAACATCAAAGGCCAGCTGGGCTATTACAACTGTTACCTGTATCGGAATGGAAATGGGAACACGTTACTATGGACTTTGTATCTGGATTGCCGAAAATAAGGAGATGCTGTGATGCTATTTGGGTGATCGTGGATCGCTTAACCAAGTCAGCCCAGTTCTTGGTAATGAGGATGACAGATTCCCTAGACTGTTTGGCCTAGTTGTACATTCGAGAAATTGTGAAGTTGGATGGGAAGCCAGTCTCTATTATCTCTGACCGGGATCCCCGTTTTGTCACCCGTTTCTGGCAAAGCTTTCAAGTTACTATGGGAACAGAATTATGTTTCAGTACAGTTTTTCATCCTCAAACTGACAGCCAGTTAGATAGGACCATTCAAGTGCTGGAATATATGCTTCGACCTTGCGCTCTAGACTTTATGGGAAGTTAGGAAGAGCATTTACCATTGGTGGAGTTTGCCTATAACAACAGCTATCAAGCCAGTATTGACATGGCGCCATTTGAAGCTTTGTACGACAGACCCTGCAGATCCCCCGTTTGTTGGATGCAGGTTGGAGAAGCAGCCCTAGTGGAACCAGATTTGGCTAGGGAAACAAACGAGAAAATACAACTAATTAGACAACGGTTAGGGACAGCCCTAGCCGGTAGAAAAGTTATGCGGACCAGCGGAGACGACCTTTGAAATTTCAAGTGGGGGATCACGTGTTCTTAAAAGTGTCAACCCGGAAGGGACAGATCCGCTTTAGAAAGCAAGGAAAGCTATCCCCCCGCTACATTGGTCCATTTAAAATCCTGGCACGGGTTGGAGAAGTGGCTTACCGATTGGTTTTGCCACTACAACCATCAAGGGTACATGAGGTATTTCACGTCTCCATGTTGTGGAAGTACATGCCGGACCCCTTGACCGCCTCGCAAATATGCAGTGAAAATAACCCCCAAGTGTAAGGGCGTACAGTGTAGTTTTTCCTGGTAAATTCAGGATCGTCTCCACAGGGAACTAAATATGAATGAATCCAAAGATGTCTAAGTTATTCTAAATACTGTTCTCTTTTTAAAAACAATGAAAATAAATCAATTTTTGAGTTTTTGGAAAGTGGATTCTAAATTGGAAACTATCTAACAGCAAATTTAAAGAGCTATTAATTTAAACTAACTAAGCTGGAAATAAAAGAACTAGAATAAGGAAACAACTCTAATATTCTTGAATTAATGGAAAGCAAGTAAAAGATTCAAAATAAATTAAATTCAGCGAAAACAATAAATTAAACTAGGGTTTTGAACTATGTAATT
>JAVXUM010147508.1:0-15331 GCA_035590655.1 Pouteria glomerata
TTTATTTTTCAGTATTACAAATGCATGTATATTTAATTTTAATTGAAAAGTGTCGTAGACACGGGTTATTCGCTAGTAACAATTATAAATCATAAAAGGAATCAAATCGAATAAAGAAAGTTTATTAAACTCAAAATAATTGAATATCATACTTCAAAGATCGTGTGAATAATGAACGTAAAGCAAAAGCAAGGGTCAAAGAACAAAATCCAGCAATAGCACTCTTCCAAAACATCTTTAAAAACTAACTAAACTCTCAAAAGAAATTCAAGAAAACTAAACCCTTGAACCTAAAAATGGTTGAAATCCCCCAGTCCCCTCGAATCCCTAAGAGTTTTCTTTTTATAGCCTTACAAAAAAAAACCTAAAAAATCATAAAACCAAAAACTTTTTGGCAGCTCGACCGTCTAGTTGCCAAGCTCGATCATCCAGACCGTGGCTATTTTTTCAGCATTTTTCTGGGGTTACTTCTTCTCGGGCGTCTGGACCCTTATGCATACAGTCCAGACGTTGCTGTATAAAAAGACTTCTTTACTCTTCTTCAAGCCTTGTTTCAGTCTATTCCTCAACTTCAATTGCTTCTCCACTTTGTTTTATTACTTTTTTTTCTTTATTTTCTTCGTCACTTAGTAAAGAAACATCATCATTATCATTACATTTGAGAAAACAAACATGTAAGTGTAAAATATTATAAAATAACCAAACTTATAAGTAAAATGCATGCATATGTACTAATTTATTTAGTTTGTAATTACACTTTTCAAGTGTAATCACACCCCCCAACATGAGCATTGCTAGTCCCTAGCAATGACTTTATTTAAAGCAAAATAAATTACTAACATATTTCTCTTTTCATTTGAAACACGACTACACCTAACGACGTGCAGCAAGCTTTTTAAATCCCTAGATTCCCCCTAGTGGACGAGTGAAGCCTCGTAAGGGTTTGCAATGAATTTACCCACAAATTTCCTAATCTAGTTCAATAGGTGGTAATATTCAATCCAATAATTCCTAACTTAGATTCAATATGAAATAAGTAATAGAAATTTAAAATTATGGCATAAATTTCTCCAATGAACCGTAGACTCCACTACCTTTTAACCACCTATTCTCAGATATGTCAAGTTATGTCATCCACTCAACCCAGTTCAACAAATACACTCAAAGATCATAACTTTGACTTCCAATCTCACTTAGATGTTCACTCTTGAAAGAAATCACTCAGATGATGGTTACCCTCTCTTGGTTAATGCTTGAGTGCAAAACAACTAAACGCAGTGAACCCAAAAGTAAAAACGAATTAAAGAGTTAAATCATAAGTAATGTTACATAGCTTCAAGGAAATGATGTATTAATGCATAACAAAAGAACTACTATCAATTACATGAAATAGATCAACACTCATCTAAGTATCTTTCACCTAGAGTCCATTAGGCCTTTACTAGGTTGTAACTTGGCCAAGGGTATTGGCTGAACAAACAACGTATGGGATAATTTAAGGTGCATGTTCAGGGATAATTGTGCAAAATATTTCTCTCCTAAACTTTTCTCTTTTCGTTCCTTAAATGCCCAACATTAAAGCAATATTATTATTATATAATTTTTTTTTCATTTTTCATTTTTTTTTCTTTTTTCATCATTTTTTTTCTTTTCTTTTTATTAACTACCATTTTTCAATGACTAGCTTTTTCCTTACACACCTTAATACAAAATTTGCACAAGAATCTCATGACACGTAAGGGTTGGCAAAACTATATATATCTAAGGCTATAAGGGTTATAAGTGTGGCCAAATCAACAAAAAAACATTTCATATATTTTTATTTTTTATTTTCTAAGGCTTCAAAGTGGCTCCAATGGTGATGTGAACAAGAAAAAGTCTCAGGCCTACAAATATAAGAAAGAGATAACATCACTCTCTAGGTTAATAACACATGTCGGAGACAATGATCCATACATGAAAATTAAAAGTGTCCTCTTGTGCATTTAATACAAAAACAAAATAATGTAATGAAGCTATTCAAAAGAAATGAGACAAAAGAAAAAAATATTAAGATCATTTAATAGTAAACCCTCTAGAAATAACAGCTAAGGCTCAAACCTCACAAAAATATGGGGTTTTAAGCCTCCATCTCTATCTAGGTGTACTTGTCTGCCTAGGTTTCATAAATTCTACTTCTTAATACATCTTCAATTTTATAGTTTCAAGCTATGAGTCTTTAGTTCATTAAAATAATTTATAGTTAATTTCCAAATTCATTCCCTATTTCTATTGATTACACTTGAAAAGTGTAATTACAAACTTCACATTTTAGTTTAGAATTACACATTTTTCTTATAAAGTTGTGCTATTTTTATTACTTATTGGATTTATTTTCTATAATGTAGGAAAATGGATAAAATAATGATGATTTGTAGCGAAGAAAATAGTCCTAAGATCAAAATAGTCAAAGAAGTGTGCAGTAGAGTTTTGCAGAACACCCTGTAATGTTTTATTCATAACATTTCGGTCAGAACCCAGATTGCCACAATTCTTTTTTGGTTGGAAAGAAGACTTAAAGGGCTACAACGTTTGTGTTTAATTCGAAGCCCGAAACCCTCGTTTTCAAAGTCAAAATTTTGTTGGAAATTTAAGACAGAAAGTTATTGCAACAGAACACAGACCAAAATAATGCTGGAAAAAAATGCCAACCATCCGGACGCCCAAGGCAACCATCCAGACGCCCAAGACTATGTTTTATCAGAAAAATCTTTCAAAAATACTGACCGTCCAGACCCTCAATAGTAACCGTCTGGACGGTCGAGCCGTCAGAAAGTTTCGAATTTCATTATTTTCAAGGTTTTTTGTAAGGCTATATAAGCCAAACCCTTGGAGTTTTAAAAAAAAATGTTTTCTATTATTCTTTTTAGCCGTTTTCCATAGTTTTTAGGGTTTAGTTTAATTTTTTTTTATTTTCATTTTTGAAGATGTTTTAGAAGATTTCTAGTTGTTCATTGGTTCATTTCAGCTTTAATTCTTTTTTGCTTTGCATTTACGAAGTACGGTAGTTCTTTTTTTTGAGTTTAATAAAAGTTTTCTATGTTTTTGATCTCTATTTCATGTTTAGTTTCTAGTTTTACTTTCGTTTGAATGTTTGAATGTTTGAATGTTCTTCGCATGCGTAGTTAGAACCTAGGATTTACGTTTCAATGTTTTATTCCTATTCCTCTCGCTTTCATTTATATTAGTTTAAGTTATTTTCTTTATTGATTGCAAACATGCTAGGCTAGAAACTAAAAGCCTTGCTTTGATATTTCAAAGTAGGGTAAGGAACTTTAAGTGATTGAAAATCCTAAAAGTATATACTCAGCGTCTATAAGTAAGCGTATATACACTTTCTTTCGACTTTTGATTTGATTTACGAAAGACATTCGAAAACACGATTCTTTGTCCATATTCTCTGAAATCACTGGAAAAGGATTTTGATTCTATAAATCTATTTTCAAACCTTTGCCGTAAACCAATTGAATCCAAAGCCATGAATTTTTTAAAAGAAACTTTTTTGACTTCGTAATCCATTTGACGTGAGTATGAGGTTGAGTAAGTGTAAAAATTAAACTTTTAACGAAATATCTTCCAATTCCTATTTCCCTTCTTTTTAGAAAAACGTAAAATTTGAATTGTGCTAAAACAATAGGGGTTTCAATTATGAGATTTTCTTCTACCTGAAAATTGGATGCCAAATCAAGGTTACATTACATTATCTGAATTTAGATATTTCAATTACTGCTATTATCTAGGAAGTTTGATTAGTTTCTTTATTTGCTTTAATTCTTGCCTTTTAGGAAATTTAGTGAAAGAAATTATTCCCAAGAAACTAATCAAATCATTTATTTATTTTCCAATACATTTAAGATTAGAATAATTTAGAATAACTTAGAAATTAAAACCATAGGTTTCCTGTGGATATGATCCTAGACTCACCAGGTAAAACTATACCGCACACCCTTGCACTTGGGAGTTAAGTTTATATGCACACTTTAGTAGCAGTCAACGAGCATTAAGTACTGAAACTGTTTGATGTAGGCATTATATATCTAATTTCTGATTCCAAATGGGTAAGCCCTACATGAGTAGTGCATAAGAAGTCTGGTGTGAGTGTAGTTCGGAATGAGAATAATGAGTTGGTTCCAACTCGAATCCAAACTGGTTGGTGAGTCTGCATTGATTACAGAAAACTCAATTTAGTTACTAGGAAAGATCACTTTTTTCTTTTGTTTCTAGATCAAGTCTTGGAAAGAGTAGTAGGCCATGCGTATTATTGTTCTCTAGATGGCTATTTAGGGTGTAATTAAATAGAAATTACCTTAGAGGACCAATCTAAAACTACATTCACATGTCCTTTTGGCATCTTTGCATATTAGAGAATGCCATTTTGCCTACGTAATGCACCTGCTACTTTTTAATGCTGCATGATTAGTATCTTTAGTGAATTGGTTAAAGAAATCTTTGAAGTATTTATGGTGATTCTTTTAAGCAGTGTTTAAAAAATCTTGATCTAGTGTTAGTCCGATGTGAGGAAAAGAACTTAGCATTAAATTGGGAAAAGTGTCATTTTATGGTGACACAAAGCATCGTACTAGGTCACATAGTCTCTAAAGAAGGCATTCAAGTAGACTAAGCTAAGGTGGAGTTGATCCAAAAACTTCCCACTCTTCAGTCAGTGAAAGATATTAGGCCATTCTTGGGGCACGCTAGTTTTTATTAACGATTCATTCAATTATTCAGTGAAATTGCTAAACCTTTGTGTCATCTATTAACATAAGATACTCCATTTGAATGGACTTCCTAGTGTTAGAAAGCTTTTTATATGCTCAAGTGTTGCCTAACCACTGCCCCGATTCTTTAATCTCCAAATTGGTTACTTTCCTTTGAACTCATATGTGACGTAAATGACCACGCTACTGGAGCTATGTTAGAACTAAGGAAAAAAAAAGGCATGCGTTATCTATTATGCTAGTAAAACTTTTAATGATGCACAGAAAAATTACACAACAATTGAGAAAGAATTATTAGCAGTCGTGTTTGCCCTTGAGAAGTTCCATTCTTATCTCATTAGCTCAACGGTTATTATATTTGTTGATCATGTAGCTCTTAAGTATTTGTTGACCAAATAAAAGGCCAAACCAGGATTAATATGATGGTTATTACTTTTACAAGAGTTTGACCTCAAAATACGAGATAAGAAAGGAGTTGAAAATGTCGTAGCTGACCACTTGTCATGTTTACAAGCTGAAACTTACGCCACAGATGACACTCAAATAAATGATAGCTTCTTGGATGAACAACTATGTAACAGCCCGGGACCGCCGCCGCTAGTAAGATATTGTCCGTTTTCGGGATCCACTTCTCACGTGGACGGCACACAGCACTCGGGCGCCGCAGCCACCCGACCCATCACGGTTTTATTTCTGGGAGGGCAACCCCAGTGCCACCCCCAAAAGGCCTCCTGCTAGGAAGAGGTATCCACCCCCACTTATATGGAAGGCTTCATTCCCCTCCCCAATCGATGTGGGATCGGTTAACCTGCAGGTCTCACACTTTAGCTTGTGGAGGTCATTTCTCTTCCAAAAAAACCACCACTAAGATTCTTCAAAACGGCTTTTATTAGCCTTCCATGTTTAAGAATGTACATAACTTTTGTTTGAGGTGTGATCGATGCCAAAGATTAGGAGCCCTTTCCAAACGCAATGAAATGCCACAAAATCCCATGATCATTTTAGAAATCTTTGATTGTTGGGGAATTGACTTCATGAGCCCATTTCCTATAGCTTTTGGTTATGTGTATATTTTGCTGGCCATAGACTATGTGTCCAAATGGGTAGAAGCCATTGCCACTCGCATCAATGACCATCGTGTGGTGGTCAAGTTTTTTAAAGAACACATCTTTTCACGTTTTGGGATGCTTAGGGCTATCATAAGTGAAGAGGGAAAGCATTTTGCAATCAGCCTGTTGGAATCCTACTACGTAATTATGGTGTGACTTACAAAGTGAGGACTTCGTATCACCCACAAAATAGTGGGCAAGTTGATTGGCAAATAGGGAGATTAAGAGCATTCTTGAAAATACTGTCAATCCCACATGCAAAAATTAGTCTTTGTGATTAATTGATGCATTGTGGGCGTACCGGGTAGCTTATAAGACCATTTTGGGTATGTCTCCTTATCGACTTGTCTATGGTAAACTTGCCACCTACCCGTAAAAATGGAACATATAGCCTATTGGGCAATCCGGCAATTTAATGAGAGTTTAGATGATGCCAGTGTTCTTAGAAAGTTTCAATTGAATGAGTTTGAGGAGTTGAGGAATAATGCTTTTGAGAACACGAAAATTGTCAAGGCTAAAATGAAGGAGTTACATGATAAGCACATTGTTAGAAAATCCTTCTATGTGGGCCAAAAAGTGTTGTTATACAATTCAAGATTGCATCTCTTTCCGGGAAAACTTAGGTCTCGATGGTCCGGTCCATTGGTTGTTACCAAAGTTTCTGAGTATGGTGTGTGTGAGGTACACAACCCACCCAATAACACTACTTTCAAAGTGAATGGTCACCGTCTTAAGCCATACATGGAGAATTTTGTGGCTGAGATTGAGACGTGAGAGCTCGCTGACCCACCTCCATTTGAATGATGAATTTGAACTCCGGAAGTTGCATAGAGTGGAAGTAGTTGCATTTTTCTCATTTTGTTTGATTTGTTTGTCTTCCTTGAGTCAAGATAGTTTCTTCATTGTATAGACTTCATTAAGTTTTGTAGATATCCATTTTTGAGTTTTACGTAATGAAGAGGGAATGTGCTAAGCCTTGGTGTTCATAAGTCTTAAAATGGTTCAAAGCAAGAGGAAAAATTGAACTTGACTGAAAAAGACCTCAGGTGCCCCACCCAATATCTCGGGCACCCCAAATATGCTGGCCAATATATTGGGCACCCCAAGTATGCTGGCCAATATCTCGGGCGCCCCAGAGAAGTCACATGATTTTTTTTAAGTGTCACATGACCAGGTTGATGAATATTTGAGTGTTTAGAAGGACCTATGGCAACCTAGTTTGCCCATCTCCACCATTCGGCCGAACATGTGTGGAATCCTCACCCATGAACCAACATCAATTTCCATCTTCTTCTTTGTTGATTTCCATTTCGTTGAGGACAAAAAAGGCTCAATCTACTTTCCATGAACATTAAACAAGCTGGAGTTGCACATATCCAACGTAAGATAGAGCTCGGTTTCGGGTATGAAAGGTAGGTGATGAACTTTTGGTTTGCTCTGAATTTGGGTTAGGATTTTTTAGGGGGATTTCTTCATCCTACTTCATTCTTTGTTGAATATACTGATTTTGTGGTGTTGGGAGTGGTTGCAATGGTATGGTGAAGGTTAATATATGGAAGTGCACACAATGTGTTTGACAAAATGTCCCACCCGAATTGATAATTGGGAATGAAAAATTAGTGTGAGCTGAGAATTACCTGATGAAAGAACATGATTTAGGAGGTGAATAGGAGAATAATTGCTTTTGTGAAAGTATGATTTTTGTGCATGAAAGTTGGAGAGAAAATGATGAACACCAAGTGTTTGCTAAATTGTCAAAGTGTGAAATTTGGTGTAGATTGTGAGAACTAAAATGGGTAAGCACATTGATAATGGGAAATTGGATTGGATAATTGGAAGAGTGGACTTTGTGCAATTGTTTGAATTGAATTGAGGGAGCAAATATCAAAATAAAAGAATATACAGCAAGAAGATATGGCCAGCCCCTCTCGCGCCGGACGCTCAAGCAAGAGGAATGCTAGAATTTCTACTCCCCATTTTTTATCTAATGACGAAGACATTGAAATGGTTGAAGGAGGAGGTGATTCATCAGACGATGAGGTTGCTAGTAAGCAAGGGCATTCTAGTTTCAATGATTCTAACGGAGATGGAGTAAATGACATGGCCTATGGTCATGAGAGAATTCAAAGTGCAAAGCGGCAATTAGAATTTCAGGGTTATTGGAGCCGTTGGCCAGTTCTTTATGAGAGAGAGACTCAGTTATCTCATTTCCTCGACTTAGGGAGAACATTCAGGCGAGGGGATGGACCACAGCTACGACATTTCGAGCATCAGCAGATCCCATGCTTGTACGAGAATTCTTTACAAATATTTCGTTTCATGTGCCGGTAGAAGGAGAAAGACAAATACTTATGAAATTAAGGGGGAAATGACTTCGTTTTAAACCATCCACTATTGCTACTTTTCTTGATTTAGAGAGTGTGGATGACACTGGATACCCCTTCCCTGAGAAGACTTGTCCATCTAGAGACACACTTACTTTTACACTCTCAAGGAACGCTCATAGGACCTAGGGCTTTGTACCACATTTCCCGAAGAAGAAGCTCAGCTCTTTCTATCAAGTGCTTTATGAGCTGTCCCGTAGTTAGATTTTTCCGATGGTACATGATAATGTGGTGAGCCATGGGTGTGCTTTATTGCTATATTTTATTGGTACTGGGGTTTCTATTGATCTGGCTTTAGTGATATTCGGCATGATATTGCAGAAAACTGACAACATGACAAGCTGATCTGTTTTGCCTTTTGGTGGTTTGATCACTGGTATTCTTGAGCACTTAGGAGTAGTCGTCGAGGCGGTGGCTAAGACAGTTTCTCCATCAGGCATCATCTCTAAGGCCACAAGTGCACGAAATTCAGCTCAGTTGCACTTTCGTGAATCTACCATTACACAGACTGGTACTTCTACTAAGCCTGGCACTTCTGCCTCTACCATGCCACCACCTCGGGCACCTTCTATTCGTCAGGGTGATCTCTTAAGGCAGAGATCCCCATCATACGAGGTTCTTTGGCCAGGATTGAGACTGAGCAGGCATCGTACCGCCAGTTACTGGAGACCATCATAGATGACATTCATGCGTTGGCTCCTGCTCCTCCTCCCTCTGATGACTCACCTTCTAGCCCTAGTTTTTGATGCCTTTGAGGCACTTATGTCAATTTAGGTTATTGTGTTCTGTCTCATGTGTAATACCTAAAATTGATCCTTTGGTATGGTTTCATTTTCTTTTTGGACTGTAGTTGTTTATTTGGGGATGATGTTTTGAGACTTTGTTGGTTTTTTTATTTTTAATGGATTTTTACTTACTTTTGCTCACTCTTCTTGTACATATACTGGTTATTTTGCCTTACATTGTTATGGTACTTTGATTGTTTTCTCTTTTGTACAGTTGTTGTGATAGTTCACATGGTGCATGCAGGTGATATTTTCCTTGCCCCTCTGTTTTGTTTTTGAGCCTCTACTTTTTTTTCCTATCTCATTGGTTATATGATGCAATTCAGGTTTGGGGAGGGTGCTTTACAATTGTTTTGTTACCATTTTTGCATCCCCATCATCATGCTCACCTTGACTCTTACAAGTTCACTTGCATATGGTTCTCATATTGGGGATAATGTTTAGTTTAGGTTGGGGGGTAGAGCTTGCATGATGACATTAAAAAAATCTATATATATAAAAAAATACAAAATAAAAAATAAAAAAATAAAATTGATGGTGATTTTGAGTGATAAATGATGGTGAGTTTTGTGTGAGTTTTTATAGGAAGCTTTGCTCAAGTTGAATGTGTCATGTCGCAGTGCATTATTACAATCAAGTTGTGGAGTAAATGTATTTGGGTGTGAATTTTATGTGCCATTGGTTAATTCAGTATCCTTAGACTAGGTTGAGACTTATACCCCTTAATAGTGAGCTTTTGAGCCTATAATTCTTTTCTTGAGGCGCTGCACTCAATCACAGCTTCTTTGCTCTTTACTTTGGTTTGCAATGTATTGAGAGCATCACACACTTACATGAATATTCACTTGGCACATATGAGTTGTTTGCAAGCTTGGAACATGATGCTAGGCCATTTTTGTATTTTTGGGCCCCTTTGTTCTTTCTTGATAAAAATTGCCCTAAGAGCCAACTTGAAGCTATTTTATTTAATTTTTACTTTTTCTTGATTTTCACTTCACATAATATTCCCTACACCCTTCATATCAGTTAAGTCTTACCCTCGCATGTCTTGGGATGTGAAAATGCTTCAAGGCCTAATTTGAAGATTTTGGGTGAGCATGTAAGTTTTTATGAGAACCATGAGAAAGAATGGGGGTGTAATTTTATATGTATATTCTTAAAAAAAAAACAAATATGAAAAAAAAAAACCAAAATCTTATTCCTTTTATTTATAACATTGTTCCAAGGGTAGCATGTAGTAAAAATAAGCTTCTTGTTGGACTTTTTGTTAAAATTAAGAATGAGATGAGTGAATTGGGACTTGTATGCATTTGAACATTCTTCTCCCAAGACTTGTGCTTTGAATTCCATACCCTCCATTGGTACCCATCACCCCAGGCCACGTTACAATCGAAATAAAGACCTAGTTGATTCTAAGTGAGCAACTCTTGTGTGATGCATGTAGTGATGTTGTGTAGGGTGTGGTGTGATTATTCATTGATGCATTGAAACATGATTACGAGCTGTTCATTTGGAACATTAATTCATTTTACTCATTTGAATTATAGGGTTGTGTACCACTAGGTTAGCATTTCATGCTATTAGGAATGTGTGAACCCATGATGAGTGAATTTCTTTCTATGAGTGATATATATTGTGAGGATTTGAAGTCAACACTTAGCTCCAGTTATGTTCTAACAACCTTTGTGGAATGAATGAAACATCTAGGGACTCATATACTTCATGCTTGATAAACTTTGCTTTCATGCTTCGCACTTGGGACTCTCACATGATATTTGAGTGTTGTGACTTGTAAAGCTTGCACTTGATTCATTTTTTGATTTTTAATCACTTTTAGTCACGTGACACCAAACTATAGATATTTGTGGGTAGCATCACTGCAAGTCCTCACGAGACCTTACTCGTCCACTAGGGGAAACCTAGGGGTTTAAAGGGCTTACCTCACGTGCTAAGTATGGTCATGTGTCGCCTACGAAAATGGACATCACATTAGTATTAGATTTCATTTTAATTTTAGGTTTGAATAAAAAATTGCATTGGTGGGTATTCTCTTACACACTTTTTCTATCTCCCATGGTTTAATTGCATGATTTGCTAGGGACTAGCAAAATCTAGGTTAGGGGGTATGATTGTGCATCATTTGTGTCATAATATCATGCTTATAGGAATGTTTGATAGTGTTTTATTTCCATAAATTCTTGAGTATATCATGATTTTGACATACTTATTGGATTATGTATGTTTGGATACCCTGATGGTATTTTTATCATAACTTTTTGCTTGGAACTCCAATTGAGGTGATTTTTGTTGATTTGGAAAGAGAACTCGAAGGCCAACAACTTTTGTGCTTTAGCCAAAACCTGAATTCGTCGTCTTCAAGGTTAAAATTGAGCTGCAAGTTTAGAACAAGAAGCTATCAAAGATTTTGGAGCTGATGAATAGTGCATTGGTGCCCCAAATGAGCTCGGGCACCCCAACCTAAATCAGTTAGGCGCCCCCAGAGAATGTATATTTGAGGCTTGGCTTGAGCAATTGATCAAACACCTGGTGGATACCAATTTCGAGCACCCATCTATTTTCGAGCGCCCCAATCTAAATCAGTTGGGCGCCCCCAGAGGCATGGTTTGCAGATGAACAGTACCTTAAGGGCCCGACCTGGGTGACTTTTGGCTTTCTTCGTCCTGTAAAACAACATTTTTACCCTTATGTTTGTACATCTATAAAAACCTATTTCTGACAAATTGTGATGACGTCTTTTTAGATCTTGTTTTACTTAGTCTACAGAGGAGTTCAAGTCTTTTTTTGGCTAGGGTTTCCATGCTTGTTCATCTTGTAAGTTTAATTTAGCTTGTTCAATTTTAACCTAAAGTTTGGTTTCTAAATTGTGTTCCACTTGTTTATTATCTTCCACTTTGTTTTTGAATGTTTGATTTTCATTTAGTTCCAACCACGCTAGGCTAAACCACCTTCTTGGCTTTGAATCCTTGAAGGTGGTGATGATTGTTATAGAATGGTGAACTCATATATAAATGATAGTAAAACATAAAATTTAGCACAAATGGAATTGTCATAACAGTTGGTTTCCATTCGAAAACATTTGCTTGTGAAAAAAGTTGGAGTTAGATTGTTAGAAGAAATTCTTAGTAATTTACATTACGGTTTAATATCCCAGTAAAACATAAAATTCACTTTTCATAAATGAAACCAAAACCAAGTGTTGATTTTAGAAATCGAACCACTCGTGGCACAACCTACATGAGAATGTCAAGTCCAATTGTATGTTTCAATGTCCTTCTGTGTTTGAACACAAACTGTTTGATAAAATGCTTAGCTATTGTGATTTCCATGCTTATGAGTTCACAATATTCTATGCCACATCACCATCAGATTGGTGAGAAGTCAAGCTTTTAAAATCACTTTTATAGTTTTATTCAAATTTCTATCGTCTTTAGTTATTTCTTTCATTTTAATTGAAAATAAAGCAAAACCAAAAAAAAGAATTTGTGATTTCCATTTACTCATTAGCAAGCATTTTTCTAAAGTAACGAGTTTCAAAGAAGAAAAGGCCAAACCCTTGATTTTTAATCAAATAGACTCGCTGAGGAATTGACTTGGGACTCACCTTAATTCCACTATAACTGACCTTCTATATTTGGGAGTAGCCTCCAACACAAGAGAGAGAGAGTCATCCCTCGATGGTAGGTGGGGACTTTAATGTTGTTCAGCAGCACTCTGAGGTGGTTGGGGGGCATCCTCAGCTATAGTCAGCACTTGATGATTTTAATTTAGCTTAGTTAGAGTGTGGATTAGAGGATGCTAGGTTTGAGGGTTCCCCCTATACTTAGGTGAATGGTTTTACTCGAAGGCGATTGGATAGGGTGATAGTGAATAACCATTGGGGAATTCGATTTCCTATTTTCAAGGTTTCCCACCTTCATCGTACTGAATTTAACCATGCTCCACTTCTTTTATCCTATGATATGGGTCAGAACAGAGGTCCCAGTCGGTTTAAATTCTTACATGCCTAGCTTCAACACCCTAATTGCTTGGAGGTCATGAAGCAAAATTGGAATATGCCAGTGTTCTCTAAGGGTATGATAGCCTTTTAGCAAAAACTTATAAGACTGAAGCATTGTTTGAAACTTTGGAATAAGGAGGTATTTGGTAATGTATTTAGTAAAGTACAGGAAGCTAAGCAGGTGGTGCAGCATAGAGAGATGTTATTTGATACATCAAGTTCTGATTAGGATAGATCTGTATTGCAGTTGGCCAGAGCTCACTTATTATAGGCTTTATCCAAGGAAGAATATTTTTTGAGACAACAGTCCCGTGTTCAATGGCTTAAGGAGAAGGACGCCAAGTCTCGATTCTTTCATGTGATGATTTGCAAGAAGCATCATGTTTTATCTATTCACAGGATTCAGAGTAAGGACGGTTCTTGAATTACTGATACTGCTGGATTAGAAGCTTCTGCCATTTTTTTCTTTCAGTCTTTATTATCTAGAGGGGAGCCTTCATTTGAGGAGTCTACTTTTTGACTTTATTCCTACATTGGTGACTGATGAAGAGAATGTTACTTTATGTGCTGTACCCTCTTATAAGGAGGTTAGAGAGGTAGTCTTCTCCATTGATCCTATAGTTCTTCAGGTCCTGATGGTTTCTGCAGTAAGTTTTATCAGGCTTGTTGGGATAGCATTAGTCGTGATCTTTATGAGGCTGTGGTGGATTATTTTCAGGGCTCTACTATGCTAAGAGGTTTCTTTAGTACTCTGCTTGCTTTGCTTCCCAAGAAACCCTCACCATCCTCCTGGACTGACTTTAGACCTATAAGTCTTTGTAATGTAAGTAATAAGGTGATTACAAAAATTCTAGTCTCCAGACTAGCGGAGCTGTTACCTCAGATTATCTCCCCTTCCCCGAGTAGCTTTGTTCCTGGAAGATTGATTCATGATAATATCTTGCTGGCTTAGGAATTAGTGTATGATTTGAATAGGAAAACTCGTGGAGGAAATATAGTGCTTAAGCTGGACATAGCTAAGGCATATGATAGGATGTCGTGGCCATTTATTCTTCAGATGCTTTGGGTATTTGGTTTTTCTGACATATGAATTTCTCTGATCAAACGAGCTATCATGAGCCCATGGTTCTCTGTCATGATTAATGGTATTGCTAGAGGGTTCTTTTAGTCGCAGCGTGGTCTACGTCAAGGTGACCTTATTTTCCCGTGCCCGTTCATTATTGTTGCTAAGTTCTTATCTAGAAGCTTGGATAAGGTGGTGGCTCAGTATCCTTCTATTGCTTATACTTCGCCTACTCCTATTACTATCTCTCATTAGAGTTTTGCAGACAATATCATTATGTTTGCTAATAGGAGTAGGGATAGTTTGCTCCGCATCATGGGTGTTCTACATAATTATGAGGTCATTTCTGGTCAGCTTGTGAGCCAAGCTAAGAGCAGGTACTACGTTGGCCGGTCTACTTCAGGCCCATGAAGAAGCCTTATTCATTCTGTGATAGGATTTCAGATAGGTGATCTTCTGTTTACCTATCTTGGTTGCCCTATTTATTTAGGAAACCTAAAAATTGCTTTCTTTGAGGATCTTGTACGGAAGGTTCGTGAGAAGATCTCAGGTTAGGCTAATCTCTTCCTTCCCTTTAGGGGTAAGTTGGTGTTAATTAGATATGTTCTGTCCACAATGCTTATCTATCTCTTTCACGTTTTAAGGCCCCATTTGGATGTTTTTTATCAATTGGAGAGGCTATTCACTAAATTTCTTTGGGGGGATACTGAAGCCACTAGGAAAATTCACTGGTGCAAGTGGGATTCTGTGTGTTACCCTATTGCAAAAGGTAGTATTAGGGTTCACTCATTTGCTGATGTTGCTTCTACTTACAAAATGAAAATTTTGTGGCGTTTCAGGGCGCAGCAGTCTTTATGGGCTACGTTTATGAAGGCTAAGTATTTTCAGGGAACTTATTCTAGCATAGTACCATTTGCTTATCCGATTTCCCATTTGTGGAGATGATTATGTATTGCTCAGGGTGTGACCGAGTCGTTAGTGAGGTGGATAATTAGATCTGGTGATGTCAGTTTTTGGTATGATTGTTAGGTGGGGTCCCAACCGCTGGCTTCCATTAATCCTGAGGCTGCTAACTCTGAACCAGTTTTCTCTTTTTGGACTGATACAAGGTGGAATAGGGAGAGGTTATTGGCAGTTATGCTAGTGATAGTGCCCTAGGCCTATGATATGGACGCAATATTTTGATTATTAATAAAGAGTTTTATTTCATTATTA
>JAVXUM010147535.1:0-15323 GCA_035590655.1 Pouteria glomerata
GTTTAGTTTTGTTTAAAATTGTCCCTATTTTCCCATACCGTCCGTCCCGGACAAGTTACGTTAGGGGCGTGACAAAAAATAAATATTCAAATTTACCAAAATTTACCCCTTTACTAAATTTGTAATGCCGTTATAAATGACTGTCATATTCATCTAACCTTTTACTTCCAACCTCGAGGAGGATAAATGCAAATACCACTAACTAATGAGGAGAGGGCCCAGTGATAGCAGGAGGATCGATTACACTGCCAGCATTTAAGCATCCGTTTGACAGTATAAAAAAATAAAAAAATTATTTAAAATTATAAAATTAATATTTAATAAAATATTAATTTTTATTTATTCTTATTTTATTACAATAATTTACTTAATTAAAAATTTTATTAAACACATAAAAATTATTAAAACTTATTAAAAAATTTTATTAAATATCTAAAAATTATTAAAATTTTATCAAATATTTAAAAATTATTAAAATTTACAATTTACTTCATTAAATATACAAAAAATTATAATTAATAATTTTTAATTAAAAATTATGAAAAATACTAAAAATTATGTCTTTAGAAACATCATATAAAAAAAAAAAAGAAAAAAACTGACAATGGATAAGATTAAATCAATGAGGGGACCAGACCGGTCCGCTTGGCGGCTGCTATGGAAGCGTGGGCAACACTTCTTCCTCAGTTTGCTGCGTATGTGTATCTGTCCGAAATTGACTGCTCTGGCTGGCTGTACCAGTCAAAGACAAACTTATGTCAGTTTTATGGGATAATTCAATGATACCCCTTGGGGTTTCAATCTAATTTCACTTCGAGTCTCTGTAATTTTACAAGTTTTGCAATTTACAAAATAACTCATAGAACCACGTTAGACGACTAAAATAATTATAAAAAAATTATAATAGTTTTATTAAATAAAGAACATAACCTAAAATTTAAAAAAGCTTACGAATATTCTAATTTTTAAACTTTATAAAATTTTAATTTTTATATGAACATTACGATTAATTGATAATTCTATTAATGTTAAATATAAATCATATAAAGAACTTAAAATACTTCTTAAAACATTAATATTACATTTATAAGTAAAAAAGATTCAAGAGTATCAAAATAGATAAGATAATTTCTACTATCATTATTCATAACATATTAACCTTCATAGAGTAAATATCTTATCTTTAGAATCGTCTTAGTTCTAATAATAGTAGATAATAAAACACTCAACACTCAAATACTTAGAAAATTACTTACAGACATACGGCCATTTATTAATAATACTCACTATTACAAAATATTATAGGGAGCAGAAGACTAGAGAGAGAGAGCACTCTTTTTTTTCCTTAATCCCTCCTAGTTACATCAAAACCCCCTTATATAGGCTTTAGATTTGGATTTCAAATCTGAACTCCAAACCTTACACAATAAAAGATACGGGAAAGAAAAATTTGAAAGGGAAAAAGATAACCAACATAATAAAAATAGTACAATTATTATGGAATTACTTGTGGTTAAAGCAAATTTCTTCATATAGTCTTCACATGGGGTCTGTCATGTACTGGATAAGGATGCAACCATTCATGGCCCACTTCTGAAAAAGTTTATCCTTTTTCTTTCGGTAGTATTCTAGTTTGTTTACTGCGCTCTCGTGATGGTGTAACTTTGTTTAGCCTTCCACCACGTTCTCGATATCGTGCCATTCGTCTTCACGTATGTTCTACTAACAATCCTGTTCTGTTTGGGCTTCATCTCCTATGACTATGGCTTCTAATTCTATTTCTGCTTTAAATTTTTCATAAAAATCATCAAAATAAATTACTACCCTAGATGATGCATTAATTTTTATCCAACTAACTTTGTTCAAGAAGTCGAATAACACACTTTTCTAATTTTCAGTAGCATGAAACATTAATGAAACAAAAGATGTAAATAACTTCCTATTATCAGTAGCTATATATTTTTTTAGCATATTTTGTAGAATCTTGGTATGATAGACCAATTCTACCAAAGAGTATAACAGAACTTATTTTTCTAAAGTGATCTCTCCTTCCACTATGTTTTTTTGTTTTTTATTGGAAGGTAAACGGGGAAGGAGGAAAGGCCCGGGATCGAACCCGGATAATGAGCGAGCAAAATACGGCTCTTACTATTTGAGTTACCAGCCTCGCTCTCCTTCCACTATGTTAGAGAAAGTATAGTCATAAAAAAAGAAGTATTCCATTAATTTTCAGATCTGATATGATAAAATCTTTAATTATATCGCCATCTCATAGAACTATAAATTTCAAAGTCATGATTTTCCTTTTAAAACCATGGAAAACTTTACTGATCATGATTTTGATAAGTTATCGAAAATCTTGATAGATTGTTGCCTCCAAAGGATTGAAAATGATCTTCTTGACAAATCTCCAAGTAATTGCTTCGACCTTTCAATTATCAACCTCAAGGTCGAATTTAATTTTTTTGATATGAAAATTACAATTAAATTTAGCTTTATCATAAAATTCTTAAAGGAATGGCTTAACTCCTAAATCATTAATTTATTTATCAATGATTAAAAATACAACTCTACGAAAGATTTGTTTAGCCTCTTCATAAAACTTAACCCTTTTGACTTTTTGAAAATGAGCATTACCAACATAAATTTTTAAAATCTCCAAAACTTGTTGAATTTCAGAAATCCTTTAGTAATCAAATAAAGAAATTTCAAAATTAAATTTTCAAATCATTGTTTTTTGAAATTTTTTTAAATTATTAATTTTGTGCTAGAGTTTTTTTTTTTTTTTAATTTGTATGCCATTCCTGTCACTACTTTGTGAAATTCATAAGTTTTTCCCTAAAATATGACCTTTTCATATTTTGTTCAGAAGATCATAGAGTTTATTCTCAAAACCAAGATTGAAAATGCATGGTATAACTTCTTCTGTTAAAGCAAGTGACTTTTTTAGCATTGCTTGAGCATAGCTTTCATGAGACAAACCTTTTTGGAATGTTTCTCTAGAAAAAATATTTTCAGCTTGTTTATCTGCTACTTCTTTACCCTTAGAGCTGATTGCCCTGAACATTTTAGCATTGTTTGACTGTTTTGAAGATTTTTACAATATAAATACTTTTGTTAGTCTTAATATCTATTTGAATACCTATTAAGATAATCTATAAGAATACTTTTAGTAGATCCAATATATTTAGCTTTAAATGAATACTTAGAAATATAATTGGACAACTTAATTCTTCTAGGGTTATCTTCAACTCTCATTTTTTTAAGAAAGTATTTAACCGCTTGATTATCTATTCTTATAAAAAAACATAACAAGAGCCAATTAAATTTGAAATCTCTTTACACCATATTTTATGGCTAAGAGTTCCTTTTGAAAAATAATATAATTAAGTTCATTTGGTTTTAATTTTCTAGAATTATATCCACTTATCAATTCTTCAAAACTTTTTTGTTCAATAAGAATTTTGAGAATATTTTTTTGTTCAGATTTCTCTTTTCTTTTTATTGCTTTTGGTACTACTTTTAAGAATATTTCAAAGACATCTATCTCTAAAATTAAGAGATCAAATTCTCTAGGAAAATAAAATTTCAAATTAGGTTTAAACAAGATTTTGATTTTTTAATCTCCTTGAGTCTTCTTTATTCCAATCAATTTTTGTGTTGAAATTCTTTTAATTCTTTTGTTTTTGTTTTTTTTTTTTATTTTTTAGGAAAAATTTCTCTTATTTTGAAATTTTTTTTAGAAATTGTCTTCCATAATATAATAAACTGAGAAGACTTCGTAGGTCTTTTAAAATTTTCAGTTTTTCTAAAAACTTTTTGATTTTCTTGATTATATGACATTGTAACATAATTCCTATTGAATTGAATACAATACCTAAATAATCCATTTTTTCTTTTTCTATTTCAATTTTTTTGAGACTAAGAATTATTCCATTATCAAGAAATTTTTTACAAATAACTTCTAAGTGATGCTTATGTTCTTCTCTTTTTTTTAGAGAAAATTAATACATCATCTATATAGACCAGACAGAAATCTTTAAGGTCTTTAAAGATATCGTCCATCTATCTTTGAAATATTTATAGCACATTATAAATCCCAAATGGTATAACCGTCTATTGGTAATGGCCATATAGTACTGAAAAAGCAGTCAATGGTTTTGACTCTTCTGTAAGTTTGATTTTTTCACGCTCCCAGGTCCGGGGACCCAAGGGGTGAGTGTAAGCATGCATATCGTGAAACCCGAGTCATCGGATCAGAGCAAACGCACCGGTTACGCAGTGGACTCACAAAACAAAATTCGGCTATATAACACCTTAAAATTTGGACTAAAGGGGGTACCTAATAAGTCCCTGTACAGTTTATAACTCATCCATACATTTATATCCAATTATCCATTCATCCCATATGATCTATAAAAACATGAACCAATTTCATAGGAACTAAGGAAACGTAAAGCCGTTCACTATAGACAAATGTCCATTCTTTTCCGGTTTGTACAAGCTAAGGCCTTATGGCCATTACAAAACCAAAAGAAAACGAATTAGGTATAGGCTAACGTTCTTTCAAAATATATATACAATCCACAAAATCTATCCAGGCTGTGGCCAAAAGGTGCGCTTCTCCCTCAAAGTCCCTCCTACTCGTCCTGTGTGGGTCCTACAGGGAAATCTGTAGGGACATGAGCACGGACGGCGTGTGCCCACGATACACTCCCCATAATATAATAAAATGCATGTGGTAATCAAAATACAATGCCACAACATGATTCGACATCTAGAGTATAAAGGTATACAACTCATGATTCGAAACATAAGCAATTTTCATAACCAACTCTCATATCAAGGTGTGCATTCTTATTCATTCTTAGTTATCCATTATCTTGTTCATGTGGGGTTCACATCACACATTATTGGGGATTGGGTCCGTTCCGACGTCCTTGTTCCGGGCAACGCCGCGGCCCCCAACGTGCTTTAGAGTGACAATCCAAGGCGATGCTACGCCTGTGTGTATGCCTAAGCCAATACACATGCCCTCATTTTGTAAGCTACTAACCTACTGGTATGAAACACCAACCCTGCGCAAGTTCTGGGATTTTCGACCCAAGGGTATCACTCCCCATTCTTATTTTCCGTCCCCACAATCCCTGGCATACAACTAATCATTTCGTTTTCTTATCTTCCATTAAGTTGAGAAAGTATATGAGTTCATATACAACACATTTCACATGGGGTTTCGTATCAATAATATAAATTATTTCAGAAATGTTCTCATATAGCATATTAACATCAATACTCAATCATTAGAATGCAATTAAGATGATTTCAAAGTGGTTCTTAGGTAACAAGACCAACCGTAGCAATACACTAGGAGGTAAGCAAGAGCACAAGAAAATTCCAACCTATCGTCCGGACACCCCCCTGGCCCATCCGGACGGCAGTAAGTTGGAGTCCCAAAAGTTGCACTTGCCGTCTGGACGCCCCCTACTCCCGTCCGAACAACAGTAGGGGTTGATCCCCGAATTCTTCAGCTCGTCCGGACCCTAGAACTTCCCGTCCGGACGGTAAACCAAATTCCACCAAAAACCCTATGTTTTCTAGTTTGTGCTTAAGGTTTTTAACCACCCTTCTCACTAGGGTTTTTACTCATCCCAATTAACCTTCAACAACCTAATTTCATGTGAACCAAACTTCCTTTTCATTCTCCCCTTTACTCCACCTTCATGGTCCTACTAATATATGTTAATGAAAAAGAAAGAATTCAAGAACTTCCTCCAATCTCACAACCCACACCTAGACCATGTCTAAGCTCCTCAACCAACATCACCACACACTTCCATCTTTTATGTGAAACAAGAAGTGGAAAGAAAAGAGTTTAGCATATCTTCATGGAAAGAAAAGTGATTCCACATCTTAACCAACCAAAACAACAAAGTAAGAAAAAGAGATAACCTATGCAAAGCTAACAAGCTCTCTACTCCAAATCATGGTTCTCCCAACTTCTCACCACAATAATCAAAATTCAAAGAGGAGAAGAAGAATTCAAGGTATGTATACTAGAAGAAGTTTCCCTACCTCAATTTCAAGCTTCAAAGTTCAAGAACTCTTCAATTAATTTCTCCTTCCCCTTTCTTCTTCAAACTAGCACCAAAGATGACAAGGCTCTAATAACTTGCTCTCATCTTGAATTTCTTCCTCCCTTACTTTTCTTCTTCATTTTTCTTCTTGATCTTCTTCTTCCCTTCTTCCTTTCTTTTCTTTTTTCAAATTTCCTTCTCAATCTTTTCTCTCAACCAATAATGGCCGGGTAGCTCTTTCTTTCCTCCCAATGGTTTCTCTTTCTCTCCTTTTCACACTTAGCTAACAATAATGATCAATATACATATATGCAATATACTTATATCAATTGAGGTGGTCGGCCAAAGCTCTCCCTCACCACACAACTCTGCAATACATATATATATACATATATAAGCAAGACACACAAGTCTTCATGCATTTAACCAAGGGTCCCACCATATTTTTAATGTCATTTGACTTGCACAAAACAAACAAAATGGAAGAACTCTTCTTTGCCTAGCCATTCCTCTCTTCCTCCATCCTTCTCACACAAAATCTATACATATATATGTATAAAGCCTTCCCAACATTTACTAATGGTCCCACCACATGTTTAATGCAATTTGACTTAACAACCAAACAAAACACAACAAAATGGAAACCACTAATGCTTTGGCCGGTCTTTGCTTCTTCCATTTGCCATCTTACAATATTATATATATATATACAAGCCCACATGGAGGTCAAAAGGTCAACAAAGCAAAGCTTCACTCTCATTGGTCCAAATTAAGTTTACTAGTCAAAATGAATGCCAAAGCCTCCTTAACCGAATTTCTTCCATTCCTTTACATTCTTAATTCTTCTTTCTCTCATGCACAAGCAACACTATAACCACACACACCAACCAAGCCATCCATGCAAGAATTCCACCACTTAGACATTGTGGATAACCAAAGTTTAGAACCACAACAAGCTCTACTCATTTCAAAGAAACCAAAACCAATTCCATAATCTCATTCATGCTAGGGGCAAGGGTATCACATCATTTCGTTACTATTCCACTTGACGTCGTTAATTTTAGTAGCGTAAAGTCAAATTTACCGCTCATATTAGTGCAAGAAGGCTTGGTGTGGATTCCTATAACTTGTGTCAGTGGATCAAGCAAAACCACCGTAACGACAACCCCACTAGCAATGGAACACCTAACCTCTCTTTAAAATCCACCATTAGTGTGAGCATTGAATGGGGTAAACTCATCTCTGACACTACCAATGCCTATGACAATTCGAACCTCGCATCATCAATGCTGACCTTCATGAACCCATTCTAGATTAAAGTCATTGTAATTGCCAAGCAATTAATCCTTAACTCCTACAGATCGCTGGAGCTTTTTGAAATAAGATTAGGGGTGGTGCTCATCACTAGAATCGTCTTAGACACCATCTTCTGGCAGCTCAATAAAATCCCAAAAGGGATTCAAGAACAGCTCAAATTCTTTGCATTCGTGATGTCCACAAACTTTTACTCCTATGTAAAGTCCATTTCAGTCTTCCTCATTTGTGATAAGCACTTTTTGGACGGTGGGTTTATCTAGTTGGTTCCTTTTCTTCTTAGTCTCCGTCATTGCCACCTTCTGGGCCAAAACTTCCTTCGTGTACACCTAAATATCCTAGAGGTCTTGAACTTAAATGCTTGCCAGCTTCAAAGAAATCCTTCATCAGAACACACCTAAATATCTTCGGGCCCAAGAGGGAGGTTTTCATTACTTTGTTCATCATTTTTTTTTGGGAGTTATTGAGAGTTATATGTTACTTTTATCTTTATATATATTATAGTATTGCCATTGTAATTTATGCTTTTTAGAATTTTCCCTAAGCACTAAAAACTAACAATAGTTTTCTTAACTGTAAATAATAAAGAAAAAAAAATTGTGAGATCTTTTTTTTGGTTTTACCGATATTATGTACAATTTATCAGCAAATGCTGCGGATGTGAAACTATTTCAACAGGTGCTGTTATTGAGAAAACGCAGTATGGTACTACGATTATGGATGTTGCAGCAGTAAAGAACCGTTATTTCAAACTGTAGTTATTAACAAGGAACCGCTCTTTCATTACACAGTTGTTAAGTAATCTCACTAACACCCACGGTTTGAAATCGCGATTGTTGAATAAGGAAAAATCGCTCCTTGAAATAGCAGTTGTATGCCCTATTTCCCTTTAACACTCCCGGCTCATTGTCTCTCTGTCACACTCTTACTCTCTAACTATCTCTCTTAGCCTCACTTTCTCAACTCAACCTCGATCCTCCTCCGGTAATGCTCTCACTTCTCTTCTGACGCCATCGTTCGTCACCGATGAGCTTCTGCTGGTTTTGCTGTACCATTTTGTAAGTTCTCTATTTTTCTCAGGATCTTATTTGTGGGAGTGCGTATTGTGCCTTAGCAACCTATTGGTCAAAGCTGAGAAGATCCAACTTTGTTGCATTTGTGGTAATCTCTTTCTTTCTACAAATATATGCTATTATTTCTTTGTTAATTAATTGGATTATTTACTTTACTTTCCTTTACTTAGGCATCACCTAGAGGTGGCATACTCCATTTAGATGAAAAGAATCAAAGAGTACTACATTGGGGGAAGGCCAATACTGTAATGAAATGATCTATTTTGTTTTAACTTGGAGTTTTCAATTGCCCAATCTTTGCTTGTACAATAAATTAAAATATAAGGGTATTATTATTAATGTATGGATGAGACTCACCTGCTCATCTAGAGTCGAGTTGATTTTACTCATTGTAATGGACATATGTGAATTTCATTCAATTAAGAAAATGTAATGAGAATTTAATCTATCTTTTATCTGTAAGGAGTTTCACCTATATGGAAATTTCTTTTCTTGTTAGTAGCTGTGACCAAGGGAAGGGATTACAAAAAAAAATTGTTTAATTGTATTTAACTAACTAGTTTAATTTAATTATTTATTAGAAACAAATTAGTAACGTATGTTACATATTAATTAAATTAATTTAATATAATTATATTATTTATTTAAAATAATATAATAAAATATATTCATATTAGTTATATCATTTATTAAGTTAAATTAAATTAATATATTCTATTTTATTATTTATTAAAAATTTGTAATAAAATATATTTATTTAACACTAGTTTAATTTAATTATTTATTAGAAATAAATTAGTAATATAGGTTAAATACTAATTTAATATAATTATATTATTTATTAAAATTATTTAATAAAATACATTTATATGAGTTAAATCATTCATTAAGTTAAATTAAATTAATATATTTTATTTTATTATTTATTAAAAAAATTTAATGATACATATTTCTCATTATTTAAATTAACTATTCAAATTTAATTATTTACTAGAAATAAATTAGTAATATAAATTTTATATTACAAAAGTTTAGGGCTCAAAGCATAAGTAAATAATTTAATCTTAACAATGCCAAATTGTGCAACTTATAAGTTCACATTTTCCTCTGATTACAACTATTATTTAAGTGTTTTTTTCTTATTTGTAAGTACAACTATGTCTCTTTTTTTTTTTTTAATTTGCTAGTATTGAGTTTGTATTTTTCGTAATAGAAGGTATGATGTCAAAAAAATACGTAACTATATTTTGTTATTACGGTGGAATTGTGACTTCAACTGATGAGGGGTTCTCGTATGATCGTCACTACGAGAAGAGCATTCAGGTTACTAATACCATGAGTTACGAGCAACTGTGCAAGACATTAGGCGTAGAAGAAACTTGGGTGAATCTTAATGTTACATATCAATATCTAGTGATTCTTAGAACTACAGTTCGTTATAGGCCATTTCGAGTGAAAAATGAGAATGGGGTTAGGGGAATGATGGATTTAATTGATCAGTTGAAATTGTCACACATTGACTTGTATTTAGACTATCAAGTATTGTTAATTGATTTTCCTCGAAATGCGTCATTTTTTGTTAATGTGCAAGTAACACCTATCTTTAATTCTGAGGGAGATCATGCTTCCAATTCTCATGATCTTCAATTGCCAACAATCCTATGCATCCAGAGTTTGCTAAATGGATTGCAGTTTAAGAACTAGCTGAGCATGAGGGGCAAACAGGTGTTGTTGCATCAGTTGTATCTCTGACCCTAGAAGATATGATAGTAGAGGAAGACTCAATCTTTAAGATAAATGTCAATGACAGTGTTAATGTTGAAAGTAACGACGATGTTGACATTGTTGTTAGGTTTAATGCTAATGAGGGTGCCGAAGAGGATGAAGAAGAATTGCATCAACTTGCCTCCCAATTATTTACAACTCTAAGTGAGTCAAACACTGTTACTTCTTCTATGTCTTGGTTTAATTGCCTAAATTGAGACCTTAAGACAGATGCCTCGTGTTAGAGTTGTATTTAAGGACAAAACTAAATTAATTAGGGCTCTGAAAATATATTCAGTTAGAACGAATACTCAATTTAAGACAATTGAGTCAAATACAAGGAGGTGGGCTATTAAGTATAAGATATCTGATGAAACTTCTTATATTTGGCGATTACGGGCTATTAAACTGAAAAGACATGGTCAGTTTGAGATCGCCAAATACGATGGCTCTCATAGTTGCATTTATGCTTGGATGAATCGAGATTATTCTTAGCTAGATGCGGGCTATATTGCAACGCACATACAGGAATTGGTGAAGAAGGATCCATAATTTTCAGTTGCTTTCTTAGCTCTAGTAGTGAAGAACCAATTTCAATGTAATATAAGATAACAAAGCATAGGCTGCAAAACAAAATACAATAACCAGCATTTTTAGTGAATGGGATGAATCATATAATAAGTTACTTGTATTTCTAAATGTAGTGAAAAAGTATAATCTCGGCACTATTGTTAAGTATTGCTATAATCTTAGATCGGTCATTGGTACTGCCATCCTATAGTATGTGTTTTGGGCATTCAGACTGTCTATTAATGGCTTCCAATTTTGTAGGCCCGTCATAACAGTAAATGGTATTCACTTGTATGGAAAGTATAAAGGGAAGTTGCTAATTGCTATGGGAAGTGATGTTAACCTACAAATTTTTCTGTTAGCTTTTGCTATTATAGATGAAGAGTCCTTTAATAGTTGGTACTGGTTTCTACACAACATAAAGAGACATGTAGTCCCAAATAGCTTGTGTTTAATTTTTGATAGGCACGATGCCATTACCAGTACTATAAACACCCCCAACTCTAGATGGGGACCTTCTTAAGCTTTCCGTAGATTTTGTTTGAGGTGCGTGGATACTAATTTTAAGAAAACATTTCTTGACTCCCATTTAAATAAACTGTCTCATGCTACAAATATCCCACAGAATCGCAAGTTTGCTTCAATAATGGAAAAGATTAGAAAGCTCAATTTTGATGCATAGAAGTATTTAACAAAGATCCCTAAGGACTAGTGGATAATGTTTTATGATGGAGGCTTAAGATATAGGAATGAGACAATGAATATTTTTGAGTGTTTTAATAATGTCATGTGGGGTGCCAAATCTTTACCTATTGCAGCATGTGCCCAGTTTACATTTTACAAAGTCATGACATATTTCTGTAATAGGAATGAAGTTTCATTAGCAGCTCAAGAAGCCAGGATTCGGCATTCACCAGCAGGCTTGGAAATAATGGGGGTGGCTTTTCGCTTAGTTGTTCTTAAGTTATTGTGCTTTCTCGTTGTTACACTAAAGTTTTGATAGTAGTTCTTATTGGCAAGATTTATGTTCTTTATAGAATGGGAAGGGCACAATTTTTTTTTATCTGCTATGTCATTATGTTGGCACCAAAGGCATTTTTCCCCCTATTGTTCCACTTGTTATAAAATGAAGAAACCATAAATACAATTCAATTTGTTGTTAGATTATTTATTAGCGAATTCCCTCTTTTACATATTTATCTCCTTGGTCTTCAAAAGCTTACTTTTATGCATGGGTTAAAGTCTTACCCAACTTAAAAGGCTTTGAGACCTTGAATAGTTGCTTGTACTGCACATTGAGGTTGATGAAGATTAATGGCATGATTTGAGTGTTAATCATGTCATTGAGGACAACCAATTGTCACTTTGTGTAATCGTGTAGTTTGATAGAGGGCAGCTTGCAGAAGTTTTTTAGTAGAAATTGAAGCCTTTTCTAGTATTTGATTATGTCATAACGATTCTAGGTTTGGTCAGGTCCAATTTCTTCCTTTTCTCCCTATTATTATTTCTTTAATTGATGTGAATATTCACTGGTAAGCCTAGTTTCCTTCTCTTCTTACTGTTGTAATTGATGTAAAGCACTAATACTGTATTTCTGACCTATGTTACATGGACTAAGAAATGTATAAAATGCTCACATCGGACTTTGGCATGTGTACTTTAATATTCACTTAGTAAACATGATTGCTGCTTCAAGTTTAGTTTAAATCTGTGTTTCCATATACTTTGGCTGAAGGCAATTGAAGAGAGCACTCAGATATTTGTTTTGTTTTAGCCTACTTGAAGTTGTTTATCAGACTCAAACTTGCATCATACATCATGTAAATGAAAAACTTTCTAGTGAAATTCATTGATCAGGTAGAAAAGGCCTCTTTGAAGTTATAGCACATGTTGATGGGTAATGAATGCATTAAATGGGATAAAGAATCAGAGGTTGTTAACTCATTATTAGCTGTCAAAGAAGTAAATGCATATGAAAACAATGGTTGATTAATTGCCATACTCTCCTCCAATGTGTGAGTTAAGAGCTACATTAGCTTTTGAAATTCTAAATTTTTTTTTTGTTCTAGTGGAACAGAGACGTGATAAATTGAATTGTATGTAGGCCATGTTAATGTGATGCAATTATGGATGAGTTTAAAACTATTTGGAATGAGAATTTGCATAAGTGGCATCTCAAACTTGGGGAGAAGGGGAAATAAAGTTATTGATTTCTACTTTTTATTTATTTATTATATTAAGGATATAAAGTAATTTTGACAAGTGTAGAATAGAATCTGGTTTATGGATGTTTTAATAATTTAGTAGGTATTAATGCTGCTAATCACTTAGATGAATGGTACAATTAATCTTCTCTAACACAATGTTAAAACTAATCTTTGTTACAAACTGTCTATACCCTTCTTGTGTATTTCCTTTACGAAGTGTAACAACTTTTAGTTTGTTCTCTTTTAACATTCTTAAGGGGCAATTTTACAAGGTTGGCGTTCAATCACCGAAAAGGGTTACAACAATACAAGGACTATTAAGAACATTTAATGATTTCCTAAAGTTGTTAACTGTAGTAAGTTGATATTCTATATAAAATATTAATCCTGTTTTGTAAAGTTTTAGAAAATTGACCTACAACTCAATGGCCTAACTTTCTATTGGCATTGTTTGATCAGACAAGTTTTTTGTTGTATTTCTTCAAAAAATAAAATGATTTTGACATTTTGATATTCTTATTAAAAAACTTTTGTAGCTTAAAAAGGCATTTCCAAAGAAGAAATTCCCACTAGCTCCACCCAAGGGACATTTGCTGATGAAAAGCAAAGCACTTTTGGAAGAGGTAGATGGTGTATTTGCTATTTCTCCAGTATATTATGTGTTGATTGAGCGGTGGCATGTTCTAGTAAGATGTAATATGAGGCATTTTATTAACTTCAGCTTTATTGTTGCCATGAATAACATTATTTTTTGTGCTTTGTAGTCATTACTTGTGATACCCTTATCTTTTGAATGAATCGAAACCATGAATTTACCTTCTTTTGGAGATGAGATTATAGATTGGTGTGTCTAAAGATTATGTTCTTCAATTTGCTCTAACTGTTGGGAAGCTAGAATGAGTTGCCTTGCTTGTGCATGTTAGTAGTAAATCATAATGAGATGTAAAGGTCACTTGGTGGCCAGCCCTATGATGTTATAATAGAGTAAGATTGCTTGACTAAAGTGTGAAGAATAATTGGGAAGTGACGAGGTGAACCGGCCATTGAAGAGTTTGGCACCAATTTTGACTAAGTAAACTTAATTTTGACTTCTTGATAGGTATATATATATATATAAATGAGAGAGAGATGGTTGGAAGAAGAGGTGGCCAGCCAAATGGAGCATGGTTGGCCGAATGGTCTTCAATTTTGGTCTTCCAATTTGGTTTGTAACTAAGTGTAAGTTAAGGAGCATTAAACTAGTAAGACCCATGAGTTAATGTTGGGAAGACTATGTGTCCATTTTATGCATATATATGTATTTAGGTTGGTGGGAGCATTGAATTGGCAAGACCAAGTGATGAGTGAGGAGGGGACAAGTGTCCAAGAGAGAGAAAGACCAATTTGGCTAAGTAGCCATTCGGCCAAGGGAGGGAGAACAAAGAGAACTACTCCATCTGGCCATAGAAAGAGTTATGAGAAAAGAGAAAAGAAAAAGGAAAGAAAGAAAAGAAGGAAGAAGAAGAAGAAAGAAGAAGGAGAACAAAGAAGAGAAGTAAAAGAAGAACCAAGAAGAATGGGAATTCAAGAGAGGAGTTTGAGTTCTTGAAGTCTTGAAAGTTTGGAGCTAAGTCGAAGACACCTTTGAAGCTATCTCCATCTAGAAGTGCTTGAAGAACTTGGGCTAGAATTTGAGGTAGGGAATTTCTATCTCCCGTAATATAAATTTAACGTTCTCTTCTTCTCCTTTGAACTCTATTAGATGTGGTTAATAGCAAAGAAAACCATGACTCCTTGTAGGGAGACAAATAAAACTTTTGGAACCTAACTAGGAATAGAGAGGATGATTGGTTTGATTTGCATAGTGGTAAGTGATGGGAGGAGAGGGAAAAGAATTATGAGAACTTTGGGTTAGTATAAACTTGGGAACTAGAAAAAGGGATGTATGATGGTAATTAATACTTAAAAATGAACATTCGTAGAATATGGAGGTGAGAACCTGAAATTGGCCAAAACTTGAAAAAACCATGTCACGCCCTGGGCCCGGGGGCCCGAGGGGTGAGTGTAAATCATTCATAACAGGTCAACACGGTCATCATATCAGAGCAAGCACATTGGTCATGAAATAGACCCACAAAACTTCCCCTGTTATATAACGACCTAAAATTTTTCAATTGGGTACCTAATAGAATATCTATGCAATATATGCTAGCTGTCAACCAACCATGTAGCGGTTTATAAACTAAACATGCATTTTCATCTAAGGCCACCCATACGACCACTCAAGACCAATAGATACGTATAACCATTCCACTACCTTGAACTTTCATAATTTGTAC
>JAVXUM010147539.1:4311-15323 GCA_035590655.1 Pouteria glomerata
CTCATTGTTTGTTAAGGGAAAAGCTACCTGCCCATAAGCGTGTGAAAATCGTCAAGACCTTGAAAGGGACCCATTGGCGTCCTTCAGCTACTAAGTTCCTTTCCTTGTGAATGAGCCTATGATGCAGGGTCCTTCCCAGTTTGGTCCGAGTTTCTCTTCACGGGGATCCCTGATCGACTGATTAACTTTCGTAAGGACTAGATCGCCAACCTTCAAGTGTCGTGGTCGGACTCTCCTGTCATGGTATTGCTTGACCTTTTGCTGGTATGCTGCCATCTTTACAGCTGCGTGCATCCTCCTTCCCTCAAGCAGGTCGATCCCTTCTTTCAAAGATTCTCCTTTGGCTTCTTGGTCGTAAAGTTCCACTCTTGGGCTAGGTAGATCGATCTCCACGGGTATGACTGCTTCCGCGCTGAAGGCCAAAGAGAACAGAGTATAACCAGTGGGAGTCTGCTTAGTCGTTCTGTAGGCCCATAGTATGTTCACAAGCTCGTCCGCCCATAATCCCTTTGCCTTCTCTATTTTAGTCTTGATGATCTTGAGAAGTGCTTTATTGGCTACTTCTACTTATCCATTAGCTCGAGGGTGTTCTAGAGAGGAGTAGTGGTGGCTGATGTTGAGTTACTCACATAGCTCATTGAACTGCTTTCCCTAAAACTGTTTTCCATTATTAGTCACCACGACCCTCGGGATCCCGAATCTGCAGATGACCCCTTGCCATAAAAACTTCCACATATTCTGCTCTGGGATGCTCGGCAATGCCTCAGCTTTGACCCACTTTGTGAAGTAGTCGATTGCTACAACGGCAAACTTCCTTTGCCATTTTCTTGGGAAAAACAGTCCCACAATATTGATCCCCCACTGAGCAAATGACTAGGGGGTCTGGACCAGAGATAACTCTTATGTAGGCAACCTTGGAATATTAGAAAATCTCTGAAACTTGTCACATCTCTTCACTAGATCTCAAGCATCCATTTCAATGGTTGGCTAGTAATACCCAGCCTGGAGGCCCTTCTTAGCCAGCAATCTCCATCAAGAATGGTTCCCACAGACTCCTTCATAGATTTCCCGAAGGACGTACTTAGCTTATTCTTCATTTGCGCATCTCAACAAGGGTATGGTGCAACCTCTTCTATACAGCACTCCATTAATAATGGTGTACTTCATAGCTCGGTATTTAACCCTCCTTTACTCGTTCGAATCCGCAAGCAGGTCCCCCTTGGCTAGATATTCCTTTATGGGCCGAGCCCAAACCGCTTCCACCTCAATCTGAAGTATGGCGGTTGACTTGGTGCTTGGCATTTCCAGGACTTCCATAGGTACTCTGGAATCCCCATTCTTAGATGAAGCTATCTTTGCCAACCGATCTGCCTCCTCATTCTCTTATCTAGGTACCTATTCCAGCACAACGTTGAAAAACCTCCTAGTCAGGTTTCTGGCTAGTTCACGGTACTTAGCCATGTTGTCATCCCAGGCTTCGAACTCTCCCTGCACCTATTCAACAATAAGCTGGGAGTCACTACGTACCGTAACATGGTTTGCCCCCATTCTTTTAGCCATTTGCAGCCCGGCAATCAGGGCTGCATACTCTGCTTCATTATTGGAAGCAAGGAAGTTAAACCTAAGTGTATACTCCACTTTGAGACCTTCTGGGGACACGAGGATAATGCCAGCCCTGCTTGCCATTTGCGTGGATGAGCCATCGACGTTCAAGATCTAAGTCTGCAACCCATCCCCCTCATCGTGCCGATGCTCCGACTTTATCGTGAATTCTGCTATGAAGTCGGCAGTTGCTTGACCTTTTGTCAACACGCGGGGCTTATATTGTATGTCGAACTTACTCAATTCTACCGACCATTTAACCAACCTCCCTGATGTTTCTGGCTTGTGAAGCATTGTCTTTAGCAGCTAATCTGTCAGAACTACTATGGTATGGGCTTGAAAGTAGGGTCTTAAGCACCGAGCTGCGTTTACCAAGGTCAAGGCCAACAACTCTATCTTCGGGTATCTCTTTTCTGCACCTCGCAACGCTTAGCTCGTGTAATACACCGGCTTCTGCACGCCTTCTTCTTCTTTGACCAAGGCCAAGCTGATAGTGGTCGATGACACTACCAAATACAGGTATAGTAGCTCTCTTGGGGTAGTCCTACTAAGCAATGGGACTGTTCCTAGGTACTGTTTGAGCTGCTGAAAGGTCCCTTCGTATTCTTCAATCCATTCGAATGCCTTCCTCAATTTTTTGAAAAAGGGCAGGCATTTGTCAGAGGACCTTGATATAAATCTGTTCAGGGCCACTACACGCCTTGCCAATCTCTACACCTCCTTAGTTGTCCTAGGTGACTGCATTTCCAGAATAGCTTGGGTTTTCTCCGGGTTAGCTTCAATACCCCAGCTGGATACCATAGACCTGAGGAACTTTCCCGAGGTAACACCGAACACGCACTTGGCTGGGTTCAGTTTCATCCTAAACTTTCGGAGAATGCCAAATGTTTCTTCAAGGTTGGCTACATGCTCAAGTGTTTCTTTACTCTTTACCAGCATATCATATACATATACCTCCACATTGTGTTCTATCTGGGACTTGAACATGAGGTTGACTAACCTCTGATATGTGGCCCCAGCATTTTTTAAGCCAAAAAGCATGACTTTGTAGCAATAGAGGCCCCGATCTGTAATGAATGCAGTGTGCTCCCGATCCTGCTTTGCCATCTAAATTTGGTTATACTCTGAAAAGGCATCCATAAAGGAAAGTACCTGGTGCCCGGCTATTGAGCTCACCAACTGGTCTATCGCAGGAAGGGGAATACTGTCTTTCGGGCACACCTTGTTCAAGTCTGTAAAATTCACGCACATCTGCCACTTTTCGTTGGACTTTTTTACCATGATGAAATTGGACAGCTAGGTCGGGTATTGCACCTCTCTTATAAACTTTGCGCGGAGAAGTCTCTCCACCTCTTCAGCTACAACATCATTCCTATCTGGAGCAAAGATCCTCCTTTTCTATCTAATTGGTCTCAACTCGGGGAGGATGTTGAGATGATGGGCCATAATCTTCGTATCAATGCCTGGCATGTCCTCGTGAGTCCAAGCAAATACATCTGAATTTTGCTTCAAAAAAGTTCTGAGCTCTTCCTTCTGCTTTTCCGGGGCCGAGGCCCCTATTTTCACTGTCCTTCTGAGGTTAGGGTCACCAATAATTACATTTTCGAGATCATCGCTGGGCTCCTCCTCTTTTCACCTCTTCTTCATCCCGAACCTCCAGTTCGTCGACAATCATCGTCTTCTTGGCGGTCTCCCTTCTTAATAATGAAGCAAAACACTCTCTAGCCATCCTTTGATTCCCTTTCACACAACCCACACTTCCTCTGTAGGGAATTTGAGGCAGAGATAGTAGGTCGACCTTACAGCCCTGAAATAGTTCAGCGCTATCCTACCTAGTATCACGTTGTATGCCGAAGGAGAGTCGACCACTAGGAAGATCACCATTCTTGTAGCTTGGGTAGGTTCCATACCCAGGGTGATGGGAAAGGCTATTGACCCAAGGGGTTCTACACGATCTCTGGCAAAGCCGATCAAGGGAGAACACACTGGACGCAGTTTGTCCTTCCCAATATTCATCTTCTCGAAGGCCTCCTAGTACAGAATATCAGAGCTCCCACTATTCACTAGGATTCTGTAAATCTGGAAATTGGCTATGACGGCTGAAATCACCAACGGGTCATCATGCAGGTGACTCAATTCTTGGGCTTCCTTCTCGGTGAAAGTAATACAGACGGGCTCGGACCTCGCCTTTTTCATCAGATTTTCCATTGTCATCACCTCAACAGCCCTGAGCTCTCTAACGTACTTCTTTCTTAAGGTTGAGGACTCACCTCCCCCGGTTAACCGGCCAGAGATAACCCTTATTTCACCCAAGGCTCTCTGGGCGAGCTACATCCTTCCCGGGCTTCTCTTTGGGCTTTGTGGTGGGGTTTTGTTGCTTTTTCGTTCTCCCGACTAACCAGTTACAAACCTATGGTATTTGCCTTTCCTGATCAAGCTTTCAACCAACCTCTTCAAGTCAATGCACTCCTCTGTGTCGTGCCCATGGTCTCGATGGAAGAGGCAGTATCTGGACTTGTCCCTGGAGCCCGGCGGGCCTTTCATTCTCCTCGGCCATTTAAATCTGGGTCACTTTGGATTGTATGGAGGATCTATTCCATTCTCGAGTTGAGCAGAGTGAACCCCCAGTCAGTTCTCATAGGTCGGTCTTTTCTAAAATCCTCTCTGCCCCTACTACCAGAGTTTCGAGCTGCCTTTACCTCCTATTCAGACCTGACCTCTTGCTGATGCTTCTTATCAAACCTGGGTATTTTAGCATCCCTTCTGGCTTTCATTGTATCTTCGGCATTCATATATTTTTGAGCTCGTGACATTAGCTCGACCAAATCTTTCGGAGGCTTCTTGGCCCAAAAAAAAGTGAATCGCCCTTGCCTCAGACCACTCATAAAGGCCGTAATAGCCATGCTGCCTTCAATCTCCTTAACCTCCAACATCTTCTGGTTGAACCTACTCACGTACTCCCTCAGAGTCTCATCTCGCCCTTGTCTGATAGTTAATAGATGGGCAAGAGGCTTCCTCTGTCGTTGTCCCCCAATAAAATGGGAAAAAAACTACTTGCTTAACTGTTTGAAATTACCAACAGACCCTGGTTTGATCTTATTGAACCACGCCTTCGCCGGTCCCTTTAGCGAGATAGAGAAAGCCCAGTACTTGATCTCGTCAGGAACTGCATAGAGATACATAACAGAATTGTAAGTATCCAAATGATCCAACGGATCCTTAGAGCCATCATAGGGATCCATCGTAGGCATCTTAAATTTCGGAGAGAGCGGGCATCCCATCACCGTAGGGGTGAAGGGATTCCACGTTTTGTCTACAATAACTTCGACAAGATCTAACTGCTAGATAGCGGCGATCACTCCATCGACTTATGCCTGCATGGCTTTGATCATTTCTTCCACTGCCGTGCTATCTATTTTTTCCGTCTCTCCTCTTTGTCGACGAGGGACAGTTTCACTTTGAGCTTCGGCCGCTACACCGTCGTGCCAAGGAGGGGGGTTCTGCGCTTCATTCTCTCTGACTATTCCCTCCTCTTTATCATTTTGGATTGCGCCCCCATTGCCCCCATTATTGGTTGGCAAGTCCTGAGACTGGGGTGGTAGCTGCACTGGGGCCATACACTCATTACGCTCCATGAGAGCACAGTTTTGTTCCATCAGGGTCTGCATGGTCGCCGCCATGTCAACAAACTATTTTTTAATAGCTGTCATCTTTTTATTGCCTTGAACGTGGTCCCCTATTGTCAAACTTGGTTGCTCCCTAAGTGTATACGTGCCGGATCGAGTTTAAATCATAAAATTGAGAAACCGAGAATAAAAATTGGTTCCCACAGACAGTGCCAATTGTTGATGTTGAAATTTCGTAGGTCCCACGATCCAGCGACCACGACCCAAAGATCCACCAAGCTTACCCGAACCGGAAGAAATGCGCATGTTTGCCTGGGACACTGGTGTGGTGTCTTCCATTGACACTCCGATGCTTAAGCTAGATAATGAAAATATAAAGCGAGAATGGGCAGAATAACCCACTGGTCCAAGGATTGCGTACCTTTACTGGTTTTTATATCCTTCCCTTTATAGTGATTGCTTGGGGGTGTGAAGATTAGTGTCAGTCGAGATATTCGGTGGATCCTCCGGTGACTTCCATATTTTTCCTGATATGATTTCGATGTATCGTAACCATTTTGGGAACACGTTCCTTAATGATATACTTTCATTTTACGAACGAGGCGTAAATCTCGAACTAAATAAACTCTTAATGAATAGATCTGATCACAACTTCCAATATGGGATTCAGAAGGATCAAATAGGAAATCATACTTTGAATCATAGAACTACAATGAAATACACGATCGACCAACATATGAGCTTTTTTAGAGCTTAGCTCGAGCTCTGACCCGCCGGGTTGAGCTCTGACGATCGGGATATCGGGATGCTCTGATCTGGGCCTGGATACCGGGATGCTCTGATCTGGACTTGTCCCTGGAGCCCGGCAGGCCTTTCATTCTCCTCGGCCATTTAAATTCTGGGTCACTTTAGTTTGTATGGAGGACCTATTCCATTCTCTAGTTGAGCAGAGTGAACCTCCAATCAATTCTCACAGGTCGGTCTTTTCTAAAATCCTCTCCGCCCCTACTACCAGAGTTTCAAGCTGCCTTTGCCTTCCGTTCGGACCTGACCTCTTGTTGATGCTTCTTATCAAACCTGGGCGTTTCGGCATCCCTTCTGGCTTTCATTGCATCTTCGACATTCATATGTTTTTAAGCTCGTGACATCAGCTCGGCCATATCTTTCGGAGGCTTCTTGGCTAAAGAAAAAGCGAATCGCCCTTGCCTCAGACCACTCATAAAGGCCGTAATAGCCATGTTTCCTTCAATCTCCTCGAACTCCAACATATCCTGGTTGAACCTGCTCACGTATTCCCTCAGAGTCTCATCCCGCCCTTGTCTGACAGTTAATAGATGGGCAGGAGGCTTTCTCTGTCGTTGTCCCCCAATAAAATGGGAAACAAACTACTTACTTAACTGTTTGAAATTACCAACAGACCCTGGTTTGATCTTGTTAAACCACGCCCTCGCCGATCCCTTTAGCGTGATAGAGAAAGCTCGGCACTTGATCTCGTCAGGAACTGTATGGAGATACATAGCAGAATCGTAAGTATCCAAATGATCCAACGGATCCTTGGAGCCATCGTAGGGATCCATCGTAGGCATCTTAAACTTCGGAGAGAGCAGGCATCCCATCACCGTGGAGTGAAGGGATTTCCCGTTTTGTCTACAATATCTTCGACGAGATCTAGCTGCCGGACAGCGGCTATCACTCCATCGACTTACACCTGCATGGCTTTGATCTTTTCTTCTGCCGTCGTGTTTTCTATTTTTTCCGTTTCTCCTCTTTGCCGACGAGGGATAGTTTCACTTTGAGCTTCAGCTGCTACACCGTTATGACGAGGAGGGTCGTTCTTTCTGACTATTCCCCCCTCTTTGTTATTTTGAATTGCACCCCCATTGCCCCCATTATTGGTTGGCAAGTCCTAAGGCTGGGGTGGCAACTGCACCGGGGCCATACGCTCAATACGCTCCATGAGAGCACGGTTTTATTCCATCAGGGTCTGCATGGTCGCCGCCATGTCAACAAACTATCTTTCAATAGCTGCCATCCTTTCATTGCCCTGAACGTGGTCCCCTATTGTCGAATTTGGTTGCTTCCTGAGTATATACACGCCGGATCGAGTTTAAACCATAAAATTAAGAACCAAGAATGAAAACTGGTTCCCACAACGGCGCCAATTGTTGATGTCGAAATTTTGTAGGTCCCACGATCCAGCGACCATGACCCAAAGATCCACCAAGCTTTCCCGAACCGGATGAAATGTGCCTATTCGCCTAGGACACTGGTGTGGTGTCTTCCAATGACACTCCAATACTTAAGTCAGATAATGAAAATCTAAAGCAAGAATAGGCAGAATAACCTACTGGTCCAAGGATTACGTATCTTTACTGGTTTTTGTGTCCCTCCTTTTATAGTGATTGCTTGGGGATGTGAAGATTAGTGTCAGTCGAGATATTCGCCGGATCCTCCGGTGACTTCCATATTTTTCCTGATATGATTTTGATGTATCGTAACCATTTTGGGAACACGTTCCTTAATGATATACTTTTATTTTACGAACGAGGCATAAATCTAGAACTAAATAAACTCTTAATGAATGGATCCGATCACAACTTCGAATATGGAATTCAGAAGGATCAAATAGGAAAGGATACTCTGAATCATAGAACTATAATGAAATATACGATCGACCAACGTATGAGCTTTTTTAGAGCTTAGCTCGAGCTCTGACCTACCAGGTCGAGCTCTGACGATCTGGATACTGGGACGCTCTGATCTGGGCCTGGGGATATTTTTGTGATTTTAATGGGGTTCGAGAAAACTCTCCCATCAATTAATACACAGATGATTACAGTGACAATCAACGAGCTATTCGTAGGCCTTGATCACTTCTACATACAATGCAATCAACGTCCCTGATTCAAAATTGGCCATTTGAACTAATCTCCCCAAGTTCAGAATCAACGTACTTATCCTGATTATTGACGAATATCTATCAACTCAGTCATCTTTACATAAGGTTGCAGATCATTTGCGGTTGATCCGTGCCGATGAATGATCAGTTGATCATATTCACAAAGACCAACAAAACTTCCTGCAATAAACAAATCCTTCGCCTAAAACTGCCACCTTCCTTTAATCACTGCACTTCAAGATTGTACTTTCTATGGTCACCCACCGCCAGCCCCCAACTGAATCTAGACCTTCCCATCGGATGAAGGGTGGTAATTTCTCTGAGTTTTTACAACTGGAGAAGATGACTTGGTAGCGGAATTTGTACCTTTGAAGAGAGACGAAAAATAAGAAGGAAGTTTCTTGGGTAGCATCTGTTCCCAGTAAACCTTGGGCAATCTAGATGCTTCTAAGATAACAATGAAATCAACAAGACTCAAGAACAAGCATTGGTACCTTTAGGAACCTGATATTGCTGAATACCCCAGAAGTACCCAGAGAGCGCTCCTCCAACTTTAAAAGATGTTGCTGCCTTTAGATAGTTTATGGCCGCAGCAGACATGTTGAACATTCTATGAAGGCTGCCAACTTGTTTGTTCAAGGAAAGATGTGCTAGTGGCAGACAATAAGGTATTTAATAATTCAAAGCTGTTAGCAGTTCTTGTTGTGCCTTTATTATCTAATAGTAGCAAAACATGCAAAAGTGCAAGGGTGAAGGAATTCAAGGAATGTTGCCCTTTGTATGAGGCCCCACAGAAGGAGGTTGTTTAATCCTCTAATTCTGGTAGCAAATCCTCTTGTCAGTCCTTATAAAATGACATAATCAATAATGGCACTCAGCCAACATGATATGTAAATTAATATTAATTTCGTTAGTAAGGCTCCTAGATTGATATAAATACATATACCATCTCTACATGTTATGTGATGATAACTTTGCTACATACACGACAAGCATCAGTATGTTTTATAGCAAATAAGACCATCAAAGCAAATAAATGTATATATTATAATCAACTATGTGGTACATGACATCCATGCCTATATTAACATGAAACATTTGTGTAACCAGTTAGGATTAACCATTCCATACACAGCATTGATGTGTTTCAAACATGGGCCATCAACTCAAGGCAATCGTATTCATCTGTGTATTGCATTTTTCTAGGAAAGCATGGATGCATGATAACAAGCATTATGCATGCCACCATTAAACAAAAGCCTAGCAAGCATGTGTCATTTAAAAGATTCAACACTAAACCCTTACAGGCCATCCACCTAAACTCATTGTCTCTAAACTTAATTTTAATCATGCGGACATAAGGACACTATTCTTAGTCGTCTTTAGGTAGCTGAGAAGTTAGACAAGCCTTGCTAAGAAAAGGTTAAGAATTTTTCAGTAAAGTGCAAAAATAAGCATCTTGACACTTTTGTATACCTCTATACCAACAAAGAAAATAGCTGATTATGATAAAAGATAATTATTATGAATAGTACCAGTGGGATATCGTCATATTTCATGGAAAATGTAATGATTTGGGCACACTGTGAAACCCTAGATTTCAAGATGAACAAATGGTTTGGAGCAGCTAGAAATGTGGAGTCATACGAGGATGCATACCTGAAAGGAGAGAGACGTGACAATCTGATAGTGATGTGGGTAGGCCAACGAGAGGTTAGACGAGCTACCAACTAGGAGCGATAAAGTACTCACGTCACATAGGTAGAAAAGTATAGCATATCTAATATTCAACATCTCTCAAGTACAACACATTTTAAAGTCGTGTAGGCACTAAATTGGAACTCTGGGAGCAAGTGTGCTTAGGTTAGAGTAGTACTAGAATAGATGATCTCTTGGGAAATTCTTGCATTGTACCCAAGTAACCTCAGAACGTACAATATTATATTATAAGGATATGGATCGTTACACATAATTTCTTCATACTTGGGAAAACTTTACTGCTAAAGCGCAGGATTATATTTAACAACCATGGATGATTGTTATCAAGATAGATGTTCCACACGTCTGGGATCAATGTTGATTATCATTGATGGTAAAACTCAGTAGAAGCAATAAGGCAACCTAGAGAGAGTAAAGTTTTTTTTTTTTAGATAACTCGAAACCATCACTAGTTTATTGCATCCCTATGAAACAAGTTATGTCATTAATTAAACTCTTATTAATTAATGCAAATATCATGTTCAAAGAATTTCCTTTAAGCAATTTAATTATAGGCTCACTAGATAAGAAGTTTCTAATAAAATTTAAAAGTTTGAACCCTTTTTGGGGGGTCCGAGCACCTCACTGTAACAATCGAGACTAAACTAGCTAGCCCGGGCGCCCCACTGACTCACTCGAGGCTAACTAAGCCAACCCGGGCACCCTACTCAAGAGTCCAGGCGCCCTACTACTGCCCAACACAAGAACCTTCTATGTTTTGATCCAAAGTTACAAGTTCTAGGTTTCCAACCCTAGCCTCATTCCACATATAGTTAAAACAAAATTTCTAGAGGTATTCTACAGTCAAAAATATTCCAAAACCCAATAAACACTAACTCTATCATCACATCCATTCCATGTTACAATCTAGGTTTTAAAATCACAATCCATTTACAAAACCATTTCTCCTTTTCATAATCCTACTTCTAGTCAATCTTTTCAAAATCATATTCTTTACATGCATGTATATATTAAATGAAGTAAAAAAACTCCCAGGCTTAAGTTTGAGCCAAGAAAAGCAAGTAGAAGATGAATTCTAGGCCTTTGATTTCCAACTTTTAGGTAGTTCTACCTCTCTCTTCTTCACCCTTATTTCTTTAATCTAACCCATTAATAAATCACCAAAA
>JAVXUM010147551.1:0-15316 GCA_035590655.1 Pouteria glomerata
AGTGTCCACAGAGACAATTGGTGCATCGTGTCCCCGTCATTTGCGAATAGTACCGGTCCCCGCGCTCCCCATGGGAGGGAAGGAGAATGAGGTGCAGGATGGACCAACATGTACCCAATTGTCCCCACTAACACCAAATCTTTTGAATTTTCCTCTAATTGAACGGAAAAATCCATCCCTCTCCCTATCGGAACAATTTTAATTTTTTTAAAAAATTATTTTCATAAATTTTATTAAATTATCATAATTAATTATAATCTCATTACAAAAATATCAATTTTTCTCCTCAACAAAGTAACTTTTTATCTCATTAATTACAAATATTAGCTCAACCCGTGATAAGTAAAAATATTTTTTAAGTGATCATCATTTGAAATTATTTAATTAAACCGTGCATGATTTATACTCTACGATATAAGTATATATAATGAACTTTGAGATGTTTAAATAATAATACAAGTCAAGTTTTTATAGATTTTATATTAGATAATTTTATTTTGAGCAGAGTTACGTGATAATTATGAGATATTAATCTTTATGATTGTCAAATTATTATAAATATTTTATATTTTATAGTATACAAAATTTAAATATAAATAATTATCCTTTTTATTAAATTTACTATTATTATTGTAATTTCTAGCAAGAGTAAGGTTGTATTTGGAACGTTAATCAATTAATTTCTTATCTTTTTGACTACTTAAGCTTAGTGGTGGGGGGTGTGGCAAGTTCGGACGCCAGTGCCTAGGCCACAAGTGCACTTTTCGATGCTTATCTATCATGCTTCGTTGCCAGGGCCCAGGCCAGGCATGCACGCTCCACCAATTCATTCGTCCTTCGACACATTTTGCGACATGTCTCTCGCGCCTTGGACCATTATGCAATGTTTATTTGGATGGAAAATAAGAATGGGCAGAGGAGGGAGGAGATCAATTATGCCGTTCTTTTATTATTTGATTGATAGAGAAAAGTGGAAAGGGAAGAAAATCAGAGAAAAAATAGGATGAAAGATGAAGGTAGGGCTCATGTATTTTTATTCTCTCAAATTTGAAAGAAAAAGTGGAGAAAAAGTGGAGGAAAGATGGTGGAAGAGATGAGAGAATATATGTGATAAAAATTTAAGAGGTGTTTAGTTGGTAAAAGTTTGGTAAAAAATACAATAAAAATATAAAGATTTGATACAAAAATGATATGCAGTAAAATTTGATTAAAAAAATATAAAAAAAATTGATAAAAGTCGATAATTTTTTGTTAATTTTGATCAACCAGACATTTCCTTAAAAAATAAGACTCGTCATTTTTAAAATAATTTTTAATTTAAAAAGTAAATTACAATACACACACATATATAAGTATATGTATCACTTTACTTCCTTTCACTTTTTTCAGTTAACCAAACACTTTTCTTTCTTCCTACATTTCCTTTGTACCGACCAAACTATTAACCAAATATTTTTCCTTTCTTCCACTTTTTCTTCCTCTTCTTTTCTTTCCTTTTACTTTTCTTCTCTCTCATATTTCCTTTGCACCAAATATACCGTGAAAGGGGGAGAAAAGTCCAACAATATAGTTTCAACCTAGGAAAGTTAGTTAATTTATTTGATTTTTTTTTTAAAAAGTTAATTTTTGCAATCTCCCACAAGTGTAAATGACAATTACAACTCAAATCAATGAACCAATTCAACTAAACTCTAATGAAATAGATTTGAATATAGCTAAAATTATTAATATATATAATTAAGAAAATAAAATAATATCTATTTAACCCGCCTAATATAAGTATAATTGCTTCACAACCAATTATTTAAAAAAAATCATAACAATTATGTGAGTTATGTGATAATCTTGTGAGCATATTACTTTTAAAAATAATTTATTAACTTTTTTATTATTTAAATGCTATTATCACATTATTTTAATTTAAATTTAAAACATTATCTGTAAAATACACAATTTATTTTTTTAATATTCAAATGTTATTAGCATATTATTTTAATTTACTTTTTTCAAAAAAAAAATTTGTAAAATGTTTTTTTTTTACTGAATCGATTCAAACGTCATGGCTTGCGTCACCTTGACCTTATCAGGAAAACAAAGTAATTGAGTGATGTTACGGACGTAGAACGGTTCCAATCAATATTTTCGCCCCGACTGGAGTTTTTTTTTTTTTTTTTTTAATTTTAAATATTTTGATTAAATTAAATTTCATCATGCCTTATTTTTACATCATTTTGATATTAATTCTAATTTTTTCAAACTTTTTCAGAATCATATAAATGCCAACTTTTATTTTATTTTTTAAAACTCCAAATGATATCTTTAATTTTGATTAATCTGCTTAACTGTCCTAGATGTTTCAGAACCGTAATGGTAGAGGATTTTTTTTTAAGCTTTTTTTTAATTTAAAATTTAGATAAAGATTAATTTTTTTAAGTGTGTACAAATGTAATATTAGTTAAAAATAATATTTTTTTATTGTGATTTATTTATATCCCATAAGTAAAACAAGGACAAGTTAATTAAAAAAAAAAAACTAACTAAACATCTAAAACAACTAGTTCTTAAATTTCTAAATACTATTTAATGTTAAATTTTTAAATTACTTTAGACAAATAGGGCGTTTGGCAGTTGCAAAAAAACCAACTTTAGATATTTTTTTGTATTTTTCTTGTAAGTTGTAATTTTTTGTGTGTTTGATGAATGAAAATGTAATTTTTAATAATTTTTTATAATTTTTTAATGTTTGATAAAATTGTTATTATAGCAGAGTTAAAAAGTAGTAATTTTTGTATGTTTGTTAAAATTTTTTACTGTAACAGAGTAGAAAAGTGGAAAAAAAAGTGAGATCCGCTGTAATAATGATTTACTGTAATAGAATAAAAAAATGACAAAAATTAAGATTTTACCAAACACTAAATTACTGTATCAACTTAACTTTTGATATTTTTTATTTTTTTTTTTTACCTCCAAACAGACTCAAGATATTCAAACAATCTAATCATCATAACCTTTCAAAATTCATAATATTTCAAGCCCATAATCAATGTTCTAAATTCCATTCCAAGCTCTTATATCCAACTTTTAAAAAAAATAAAATAAAATCATAAATATAAAAAATATTATTTAACAAATTAAAAAATGAAGAAATATACAAGTAAAGATTTGTGTTTTAACAAATTTTGAATATTTATACTTTATTTATTTGTGTTACTACAAATTTTATATATTTATTTTTTCATTGTTTATTTGTCAATATAAAATTTTATATTATTTGACGTAGCAGACAAATAAAAAGAGTATTAAAAATAAGAAATAGAGCTCAACAAGTTGTTATGAATTAAGAAAAAAAGAACACTTCTTAGGCTGCATTTGAAAGCTTAGAAAAGAGCAAAAACTACTGAAAGTTTACACTGCTACAGTAATTTGTTATTTTGTGAAACAATAATTTTTGTCACTTTTCTATTCTACTGCTGCAATTTGATATGACAGTGAATTCTATTTTTTTACACTTTCTGCTCTATTACAAAAGTTATTACTTTTCCTCTACTATAGTAACAATTTTACCAAACACCTAAAAGTTACAAAAAAAAATTACTAAAAATTATATTTTTATTCACCAAACACATTAAAAATTACCACTAACAATTTTTTAAAAAAATTACCCAAAATTGCGGTTGTTAAACATCCTCTTATTAAAGAATAACTTTTTTAGTTAAAAAAATGTTACTTCACGGCGATGTGATATATTCAATTAAAAATTTGCATTCATATTGTTCGGCAGCAAAAAATTCACCAACGAGCGTGTTCTCCACGTCTGCTGAAAGTGAAAGAATTCCAATCTGCAGGATAACACAAATCAGTAGGATGGGCTAGAAAGAATCCCAACCACAACCTCTCTGATGCTTAAGTTAGTGTTTGTTTTAGATAATTGGAAGAAAAAAAAATAGTAAATTCAGTGAGCCGTAGTGAGCGTATCTAAATTTGTGATTAAATGACATATTTATAGTAAGAAATATGTAATAAAAAAATATTACTTTGGAAAAAGATAATCATCATTTCCGTGTTTGGCTGCTTGAAACAAGTATTCATTTTCTTTTATTTAATACCAGTCATGTAACATTAAATAAGGGTAAGATAGGCATGGATTTTTGAGGTTTATTCAAACAAGTAGGGTGTCCAAATGTCACATCACTGCGCCACGTGTATAAGAAAAAGGCAACGAGGTAAATATTTCTTGTTATAAATGAACTAAAACACTATAAATGAACCGAATTTATTGTTACATACTTTCATTATGTGTGGAGCTCAATATTTGTGGTCGAATATGTGTTAAATTCCTTACTCTTCTACTCGGCATACTCTTTTGCTCAGCGACCTCTATTTAAAGAACTATTACGTGTTTCTTCTGGGTAGCTGCCACATGTTACAATATTTGTTACACCAACATTATGCCCCCACTCTGGTCGGGTAAGGAATCGCCCGAGCAGAGTAGCAACACTTTTTACCGTCTCGTACGTTTTTCTCTTCTCGAAACCCTAAAAGACAGCTTCAATAGCCTCATTAATTTATGTTTTAATTCAAATAAATAATAAATGAATAACAATTTGATCGTTTCCCTCTTCTTTCTTTCACATACTTATATATGTCATCATTCCTCGCCTTTACCAATTTTTTTGGCTTCTCTAAATTTCTTCGCTTTCTATGTGAAATCGCCCCCGTCTCTATCGTTTTCATCTTTAATCTAAGCCTCGACTTCGTTTAGGATGAGTGCTTCATTTTTCTCGATTCACTTTCGTTTCTTCTATTTCCTCAATCTGGCTCATAAAATGGGTAGACTAGCTGAAGAAATTAAGAGATAGAAGATCGAGTCCTTCAAGCAAAGATTTAATATCCTTGCAAATGTGGGCTAGCAAGGGATTTAGAGCATAAAGTTAGACTTTTTCCACTGATTGCTATAATTGAGGGGGGTTTTAGGTTTCCCGTCTCTCCTTTTTTTCGTCTTATGTTCCTTATGTTGAATCTCTCGCCTAAAAATGTTTCACGCAACTTCTATAGGATAGTGAATGAGGTAGATGCAATAAAACGTAGGTATGGGTTCCACCTTACTGAGTGAGACATTTTGTACTGTTATTGTATTCAAAGGGTTGGGAAAGAAAAAAATAGGTGGTACCTAAAGTCCCGACCTGAAAAAGCGCTTGTGCATATGCTCCCAGACAACATCCAAGGGATGGAAGAAAACTTCTGCGTTGTCTCAGGGCATTGGATGCACAGTCCCGAGGAAGATCCTTTTTCTCAGATTACGGCTCGGTCATTTGGACCAGGTTACTTGACCCCCGTTCTCTACATATTGTTTCTTATTGAACTATGAGTATTTAACTTCCTAAACTTTAATTTTGATGTGCAAACGATTGAGAAAAGAAACTCTGGGCAAAGGGGACTCTCACTGACCAAAAACACATCAAGGAAGTACTTAAATTCTTGGGAGGTCCGGATACGTTCCTTTTCGCAAGGTCAACGCCAATTCTTTTGGACTATGTCCCAACATACAAGTCCTTTCTTGCTCCTCTACAAGGATTTGGTATTGGAGGAGCCACTGACGTTCTGCACAAGTGGTTCGCATGGTAGATGAGCAAAAGTGGAACTTTTATCATAAACATCATCCAGCTTGGAAACCAACCCCCAACATCACTTTAACAATTATTGATCCCCTTACTCTCCCAGCCGTAAAAACAATCATTTCTATTTATTCTCTCGAGCAATCTATTAGGGAGCAAGAGGAAGAAGGAGAAAGATAAATACTTGAACCAATTTTCACTGAAATCTTTGGAAAAAAAAAAATGGCTCCCAAACAAAGCCTCAGGCAAATGGTGTTTGAGAGGAGGAAGAAGCCGAGGGAGTACGCTCAAAAGTTATCAACACAGGCATTTCTCCTGAGCACTCAATGCCCCAAGGGGAAGAAATACCCCCACCTCAGAAAAGACAGAGAGTCGAAGAGGAGACAACAGCTTCATCTCAACTTCCTCAATCTTCACAAGAAGAATTAGGAGATTTTCCCCGAGAGAATCTTCCTCAAGAATTTGCTTCATCGTCTTAGGGGGATCTGCCTTCACAAACCCCACTCCAAACCGTCGTACCCTCTAATCCAGCAATAGACGCGGAACCATTTGTGCAAAACATAAAGGTGTCAAGCTTCGAGTTTCCTTCCGGACATCCGTTGATCGTTCAGGATTTTGCACTAAATCATCCAGAGGAATTTCTTAGAGGAATTTTCACTCCAAGAGATCTTCAAGACGTCAAGGCTCACAGACCAAAAGATTTATGCCAAACGTTGATGCAGAATGTCATATCCATAAGTATCCCAATGTGATTTTATCCTTTGTGTATTATTTGACCAATTTTATTATAGTAATGCTTTCTTTTAATTACAGTCGAGCCTTTACTCCCTCGAATTAATCAACAGGCTTAGAGTTGCCAACAGTACGGTTGGTAGAGATGATAGTGAGCTCTGTGATAGCAGATCCAAAGTCAGGGCTTTGGAAAAAGAGAAAAAAAAAAATAGAGAAGAATCTAACACAAAAAAGCAAACGGAAGAGATGGAGACCTCTTAGCCACCAAAGATGTTAAACGGGAAGAGAAAACCAACCAACTCACTGAGGTCCAAGGAGAAGTTTCAAAACTCAAAACTGATCACGAATGGGGCAACTGCTAAGGTAAAAAGGCTTCAAATGGAATACTTTTATTTGATGACTAATAATTCAAAGCTGAAATAGGAAGTTAAGAGCTCCTCGAAAATTTTGAAAGCTTGCAAGAAGAAATCTTCTAAGGACCTGGAAGATCAGTTTCAGGATTATCTCAATCAAATGGAAAACACCATGAACGAGAACTTCCTGGAAAGATGGGAGGCTGCTATGAAGAGATTGGGAATTGAGCTGACCTCCCAAACTTACAGAGATGTTTCATTCCCTATCCCGGACGGCACAATTCCTCCTTTCAGTTTTGAGAAGGAAAAAGATATGTCTTGGGTAGAGAAGACAAACGAGGGAAAGGACACCGAGCACGCAGAAGGAGATAGTATATTTGCTTCATCTAATGTAGACAACGAAACTTTAAGAAGCATGATGATAACAGCGAAGGCACTCTCTTCCACCAACCAAGGCTCTTCTGAGCAGTAGATTGAGGAGTGAGAACTAGGAACTTTTGCTTTTTCTTTATCCCTCTTTTAAGCTTTTATTCCAAGATTGTGTATCTATCATTTTATAAGACTTTTGTGAAATGAATGAATGAATTTCTTCTTCGCTCTTTATGGTTTTGCTTAAGTGAATATACTCTCTGTCCTTATATGAATTTAATTAATTTTGATTTTCAGTAATCTTTACCTGCCAATGGTTGAGCAACTTGTAGAATTTCATAGGGACACCTTTTTCGTCACTGAAGAACAAAAAATTAAGTCCTTCATTAATGAGGTGTTCGTCAAGGTTTGTGAAGACCTAATAGAGAACATTGCTGACAAAGTGGTGTCCCAAGATAAACATTCTCCTCAGCATTAGTTATCTTAAGAGTTGTATAAAAAGCAACATGCAATCAGGATTTCCCAATGTAAAGCAAGACTTTTGTAAATATTTAAGATTATTGGAATGATCCATTTCTGTCTTTGTGATTCCCTCATATACTATTTGCACTTCCTTTTTGCTTGTTTATTCCATTATGCCGAGCTTAAGTAGTGCTAAATAAATGTAATTGGAAAACTTTTTTCAAAAAGCTCATAATTCCCCAACACTTATTAGAGTTTTTATGACCTTACTCTTCTAATTACCTCATAAAGTTCTCAATTTCATGGGAACACTTTGCCAAATTTCAATGACAAATTCTTTTTGAGTATTTAATAAGTAGCTAACCATGCCAATTGTGGTTAGCAGGACTTAATCCTCGTTTAGAAGTGTTTTTTTGAGACTTTAGTATGAGAATGAGCTAATTAGAGCTTTTCTTTTTTTGATACCTTACTGAGAAGAGGACTCAGCAAGGCATTCTTTTTTTGATACCTTACTGGGAAGGGAACCCAGTAAGGTGTTTTTTTTTTATACCTCACTGAGAAAAGATCTCAGCAAGGCATTCTTTTTCTGATACCTTACTGGAAAAGGAACCCAGTAAGGCGTTTCTTTTTTGATACCTCACTGAGGAAAGATCTCAGCAAGGTGTTCATTTTTTGATACCTCACTGGGAAGAGAACCCAATAAAGCGTTTCTTTTTTGACACCTCACTGAGGAAAAATCTCAGCAAAGCGTTAATTTTCTGATACCTTACTAGAAAGGGAATCCAGCAAGGCATTTCTTTTTTGATACCTTACTGAGAAAAGATCTCAGCAAGGCGTTACGTTTCTGATACCTTACTGGGAAGGGAACCCAGTAAGGCGCTTCTTTTTTTTATACCTCACTGATTAAAGATCTCAGTAAGGTGTTCTTTTTTTTGATACCTTACTAAGAAAGGAACCCGGTAAAATATTTCTTTTTTGACATTCTTTTAAGAGACCTACTCAAAAAATACTTTACTAATAAGTAAATATGCACAATAGGATTACAAACTTACATATAAAACAACTTTAAGTGAGCAGAGTTCCATGGTTTCTTGATAGGGATGCTCTTCAAGTTAATCAACCTGTATGCACCATTGCCGAGCACATCAAACACTTGAAATGGTCCTTCCCAATTGGCGCCGAGCTTTCCTTTAGTAGGATCTTTTCTTGCCCCTAGCAATTTCCTCATAACAAAATCACCAACCCTGAATTCCCTCGTCCTGACTTTCTGGTTATACCTCATTTTTGTCTCTTGCTGGTAGTTGGCCAACCTTAGAATAGCCATTTCCCTTCGTTCTTCAACCAAGTCCAAGCTCATTCGCATTACTTAATCATTCTTTCCTTGATCAAATGCTTAAGAGCGGATGGTCAGCATACCTACCTCCAAAAGGATAACTGCTTCCATGTCATAAACAAGCAAAAATGGGGACTCACCAATCGATCTCCTAAGCGTAGTCCTGTAAGTCCTTAGGACTTATGGAAGTTCCTCTATCCATTTTTCCTTAGCAGCTTATAGCTTCTTCTTTATGCCATTGAGGATAACCTTATTTGATGCTTCAGCTTGTCCATTACTCTGGGGATATGCTGTTAAGGAATAAATATTCTTGATTCCATATCTAGAGCAATATTCTCTGAATGATCTACTATCAAATTGGGTTCCATTGTCAGAGATTAGTATTCTAGGGATGCCATACCTTATGATAATATTCTTTCAGACAAAACACTTCATGTCAGCATCTTTGATTTGTGCTAATGGCCCAGCTTCAACCCATTTCGTAAAATAATCTATACTGACTACTAACCATTTCCTGTTTCCTGTTGCAGTAGGGAGTTGTCCAACTATATCCAGGCCCCACTGTGCAAAGGGCCAGGGACTTGTCAAGGGGCTTAACTCATGTGCAGGTTGATGAGGAATTAGGACGAACATTTGGCATGTTTTGCACTTTCTAACATAGGCATAAGCATCATTCCCTATTTTTGGCCACCAATAACCTTGAGTAATTGCCCTATGAGCTAGTGACCTACCCCTAGTGTGCGCTCCACAAACACCTTCATGTATTTCATATAGGAAGTCCTGTACCCGATCTGGATGAACACAAAAGAGGTACGGGCCAGTGAATGATTTCTTATACAACTTATGATCTGGAGATAACCAAAATCTGGTATCCTTTATTCTGATCTTCTTTGCTTCAATCTTATTTTAGGAAGAGTGCCATCCTTCAAGTGAGCGATAATTGGATCCATTTAAGAAAGACTCAGGTCTGTATAAGTTATAACTTCCGACCTCATGACACTTGACTGTTCCAGCTCCTCAAGGAATACAGTATCTGTCAATCTCACACTCGGAGCTCAAGTCAGGGTGGCTAAAGCATCCGCATATGAGTTATGATCTCTCCCGACCGAATTTATGCTAATAACATTGAATTTCTTTAACTCATCCTTGGATAGATCCAAATACTCAGCCATCTTTTGGTTCCGTGCTACATAATCTCCCTTCAATTGGTAAACTATCAGCTAGGAACAATTTTAATGATCAAGTTGCAACCAAACAAACGCCGAGCAATCCTGAGTCCAGCTAATAGAGCTTCATATTTTGTTTCATTGTTGGTAGCCTGAAAACCAAGTTTTATTGCGTATTTAATCGTACCCCTTCTGGGGTAGTCAAAACAATACCAACTCCTGCCCCCTTTTTAGTTGAAGATCCATTAACCTCAATCTACCAAGAGTGAATGACCTCCTCTTCAGAGATTGTTCCTATATTAACTTCAAGTTACCATACTTCTTGGATTTGCCCGGGAACAAGAGTAGTGAACTCGGCTATAAAATATGCCAAAACTTGTGCCTTTATTACAGTCTTAGGCGCAAATTGAATATTAAACACTCCTAGGGATATAGCCTACTTAGCCATCCTTTCAGTGATATCTGCTTTCTTCAAAAGCTGCCTTATTGGTTGATCAGTCACAACCTGAATGGTATGTGCATGGAAATAATATGCTAACTTTCTCGATGCCATCACTAGTGCCAAAGTAAACTTTTCAAGGGAAAGATATCTAACTTCTGCTCTCTGCAAAGTTTTACTTACATAATAAATGGGTTTTTGTATCCCTTCTCCCTGCTTTATTAAAACTGCACTTACAGCATGATCAGAAACGGCCAAGTAAAGCTGCAAGACATTTCCAGGTTGTGAAGTAGTTAAAATTGGTGTTGTGGTGAAGTATTCCTTCAATTTTATTAGAGCCCAATCTACTTCCTTATCCCAAATCAACTTGTTAGCTTTTTTTAGCAATCTGAAGAATGGTCGGCATTTATCTGATGCTCGGCTTATAAATCTATTCAGTGCAGCAACCATCCTAATTAATTTATGAACCTCCTTCTTGGTACGAGGGGGAGTAACTCTTTGGATAGCTCTTATCTGATCTGGATCTGCTTCAATACCTCGCCTTGAGACCAAATGTCCCAAGAATTTTCTAGAGCTGATCCCAAAAACATACTTAGCAGTATTTAACTTCAACCCATAACGATTGAGCGTATCAAACATATGCTGCAAGTGGTTGGCATGCTCTTCAGTTTCCTTACTTTTCACTACCATGTCATCAACATAGACTTCCATAGTTTTCCCAAGATCATATTTGAACATCTTAGTTACTAATCGTTGGTATGTAGCTCCGGTGTTTTTCAACCCAAACGGCATAACCTTGTAACAATAGATCCCATTGGGTGCGATGAATGAGGTCTTCTCCTCGTCTGGACCATATATTGGGATCTGATAATATCCCTTATAAGAATCTAAAAAGGACATCCTTGCACTTCCAGAAGTAGAATCCACCAATTGATCAATCTTGGGAAGTGGGAATGGATCCTCAGGGCATGCTTTATTCAGATTTGTGTAATCAACACAAACCCTCCATTTCCCATTCTTCTTCTTGACAACTGCTATATTGGCTAACCACTTAAGGTATAAAACTTCCCTGATAGCGTCAGTCTCGAGTAGCTTCCTAACCTCTTCTATTACTGCCTCGACATGTTACAAGGCTGATCTTCTTGCTTTCTGAACTACAGGCTTTACTCCTGAATTTACCTTAAGCTTATGTAATTGTACTTCAGAAGAAATACCTGGCATCTCTTATGGACTCCAAGCAAAAGTTCTTTTATTTTTAAACAACAATTCTACTAATTTCAACTTCTCTTCAGCTCCAAGATCAGAGTCGATAAAAAAGAATTTCTCTTTATCACCATCTAAATCAATCAATACATTTTCCAACTTCTCTACCACTTTCTTCTCTGGATCTCTTCCTACATCATCAATTTTCGGAGTGTCTTCAAGTAACTTTGTCATGAACTTGCTCGGGCAGGGGTTTGGACTTCAAGGCCGCCGTGAAACATTTCCTTGAGACATCTTGGTCCCCTCTGATCTCTACCACCTCATCATCAAAATGAAACTTCAGGACTTAGTGATAAGTTAAGGGAATAGCCTTCAAGGCATGCAACCGTGACCTCCCAATTATTGCATTATAAGAGGATAGTGCATCTACCACTGTAAACTCGGCTTCACACTCCATAGGGCCAGCACGTACAGGGATCATAACCCTCCCTAGTGGCCACACCGGGGCCGAGTTAATTCTAATGAGAAGGCATTCCACTGGTTCTAAATTATCTTCAGTTAAACCCAACTTCTTAAATAGACTGAAAAACATAACTTTTGTTGAGCTTCTAGCATCTACTAGAATTCTTCTTACTTCAGACTCGAACATCCCTAATGTCACCACAAGAGCATCATTATGGGGCTTTGCCACTTCTTGAGCCTCTTCCTCTAAAAAAGTAATGCTCTGAGCTCCCCCTTACGTTTGGCATATGCTCGGGGACTCTGTAATCTCCAATGCCTCATTTCCCCGGGCAAATTATTGTTTCTTTGAATACGCTATCACGCTTTGCAGGTGTCTCTCCATATGAATAACGTGTATAACCACTGGCCTTTGAACATCCCTCATTGGTCTAGCATACGGTGGTTGTTTAGCCTTCTTCTCAATATCTTATTCTGGAACTTCATCCATTCTCCTCATTTGACCCTCCTGCCGAGCTCAGGGAACGATTTCAATGGCTTGATTATTCGTTTCATTGATGAATTCTTTTAGGTAACCCTGTCTAACCAAATCCTCCACGTGTCTCCTTAATGACTTACACGAACTAGTACGATGCCCTCGGTCTTGGTAATATGCACATAAATCCTTATGATCTTCCTTGCCTTCAAAGTCTAGCAGTTTCCTTGGCCACTTGAAATACGGTTTATCTTTAATCTGGGGAAGGATTCTGAAAATTAGTTTTTTGAACACTATATTAATGGCTTCAAATACCGACTTCCTTTCTTCAGGCTTGAAAAACTTCCATTGCTTCCCCTTGTCCTTCTTAGAGTTAGCGTTATCTTGCTTCTGCTCGGCTAGCCTTGTTTCATCCTCTACTTTGGCATAGTTTTCAATTCGACACATCAAGTCGAATATATTTATTGTTGGTCTCTTTGTCGATGAAAGCCAGAGTTTGTCTTCCTTCTTCAACCCTAACTTGAATGAGGTTACTGCCAATTGCTCGGAGCACCCTTCCACTTCATTATAAAGTTCCAAATATCTTTGGGAGTAATCTCTGAGGCTTTAGTTGGGCTTTTTCTTCATGGTTAGCAACATATCAGCAGTTTTTTGCTACTTCGTGTTAGCCAGGAATCTTGTAACAAATTGATCGGCAAGCTACCCCTAATTGGAAATGCTTCTAGGGGCCAACTGCAAAGCAGTTTCCCCCAAACTAGATGGGAATACTCTACACATCAACTTTTCATTCCAGCTCCATAAAGTCAATGTTTGCATGTAATGACGATAATGAGTTAAAGAATCTGACTTACCATCATATACAATTAATCTCTAAGTCTGAAACTTTTTGGGGGGCTCTGTCTCAAAAATTTCTTTAATGAAAGGAGATGCAGTTATTTTTCGCAACGCCTTCCTTGCTAGCATCAATGTGGATTGAGCTGGGTTCTCCAAATTCTGAAGATACAGCTTCTCAGTTTCATTTGTTCTTTCAGACTTTTTAGTTCTCAATTGTGCAACGTCATCCTCACTAGAAGAACTTCCCTCCATAGCTTGCATCTTCTTTTTCGTAGACTTCTTTGTAGGAACAATCTCCTTTTCCTGAGATTTCACGAGCTTTCTTTTTGTTGGTTTGTGCAATTTGGGCCTTTGAGATTGCATCTGAGGCTCCCCAACAAGTTTAAGATTTTCCATATCTATTTGGGCTGTAGGTTGGTCATTTCTCACTTGCGTCTGCCTCCTATCTAGACTTTCTTCTGTTTCTTCTTCTTGTTCCTCTTCATTATCATACAATGAATCAACACTTTCCTCCATATCAGAAAGTGATTTTGAAGCATCCTCTTGAACTATTGTCTTCCTTTTTTCCTGGCTCAATTGTAATAGCAGTCCTTCTAACTCAATTTGTTTTTCATTAACCAATACTTCAATTTCCTTCGTTCTTTTAATGGCTTTAGGGTCCCCTAGCTTACGCCTCATACTTGCTTCTAGGCAAGGAGTGTATATAACTAAGGAACTTCCCCTTTGTTTAACTGATGTGGACTCATCCTTCGTACGTAGAGATTGTGGGAGCGTTGCATCTCCACTGGCTGCCATTTTTATCAAAAAGCTTGAATCCAATCAAATTTTCACAAGAAAATGTGGGAAACTAAGAAAATGAGCCCCACGGTGGGCGCCAAAATGTTCGACAGCAAAATATTTACCGCCGAGCGTGCTCTCTACGTCTGCTGAAAGTGAAAGAATTTCAATTTGCAGGACAACACAAATCAATAGGATGGGCCAGGAAAGGTCCCGACCACAACATCTCCAATGCTTAAGTTAATGTTTTCTTCAGAGAATTGGAAGAAAAAAATAGTAAATTCAGTGAACCTTTGTGAGTGTACCTGGATTTGTGATTAAGTGTTATATTTATAATAAGAAAGATGTAATAAAATAATATTACTTTGGAAAAAGGTAATCATCATTTTCTCGTTTGGCTGCCTCGAACAAGTATTCATTTTCTTTTTATTTAATACCAGTCATGTAGCATTAAATAAGGGTAAGATGGACATGGACTTTGGAGGCTTATTATGACAAGGGGGTGTCCAAATGTCACATCACTGCGCTACGTGTATAAGAAAAATGCAGCGAGAGAAAGATTTCTTATTATAAATGAACTAAAACATTATAAATGAATCGGATTTATTGTTACATACTTTCATTATGTGTGGGGCTCAATATTTATAATTAGATAAGTGTTAAATTCCTTACTCTTCTACTCAACATACTCTTTTGCTCGGTAACCTCTATTTAATGAACTACTCGTGTCTCTTCTAGGTAGCTGTCACGTGTTACGGTATTTTTTACACCAACACATATATTAAATTTAATTGATTAATTTTTTTGTCAATTGATAATTCTCTTGTTATTTATTAGATTTAATTAGTTAAATTTTTTTGTATAATGATACGCCATATTTAAAGCTGCGTATGTCATATGTTCAAATTTAAACTCTTAAATTCTATATTATTATTATGTTTACGTTTAGGTGAGTTTATCCATTTTGGCACATGATAAATTAGATAATTTTTCATATAAATTAAATTAATTTGTTTTCTGTTGCGTGATAAACCAAATTTAAGAGGGTGTTTGGTATGATGAAAAGTGAAATAAAATGAGATAAATTGTGGGTTCGTAA
>JAVXUM010147600.1:0-15295 GCA_035590655.1 Pouteria glomerata
TCGGGCTATCTTCGAGCACAATCATGAAAATAGCCCAATAAAGTCCAGGTTTTATAAGAGTTATAGGGTCCTTGATGAACAAGTAAAGAGAAAGCTCATATTGAATGATAAAACTGGGATTCAGTTGCACAAGACTTATGACTCCCTTCAGATTCAAGCTGGGGGACATGAGAACCTTCCATTTCTTGAAAAAGATTGTCGTAATTATTTAGATAAAATTCGACGTTTAAGACTGGTGGAAGGAGATGCAGAGGCAATGCGTAGCTATTTTATGAAAATGAAAGCAGACAATTCTGACTTTTCTTTTGCCATGGATTTGGACGACGAGGGCCGATTAAGAAACGTATTCTGGGCTGATGCAAAGAGTAGGGTAGCTTGTAAGGAGTTTGGTGATGTTGTGACGTTTGACACAACGTATTTGATAAACAAATATGACATGCCTTTTGCTCTATTTGTAGGTGTTAATCATCATGGTCAATCGATATTATTAAGATGTGGACTCATCTGTCATGAAGACATAAAGTCATTCTCATGGTTATTCAAAACTTGGATGACATGTATGTGGGGTTATGCTCCCAAAGTAATTATTGCTTATCAATGTATGGCCATGAAGAACGCTATAGAAAAAGTATTCCCTAACACTCGACCCCAGTGGTGCATATGGCATATCTTGAAAAATGTGCCAGAAAAGTTAGGAAAGTATGAGGCTTATAAATCAATTTCAACTTGTTTGCATAATGCAGTTTATGATTCACTGACAAAAGAAGAATTTGAGGATGTTTGGGATGTGCTCATCAAAAAATATGAACTTCAAAATAATGAATAGTTGCACGGGTTGTACTTAGAGAGAAATCGATGGGTGCCTGCTTTTGTAAAAGAGGTATTTTAGGAAGAAATGTCATCTACCCAAAGAAGTGAGAGTATAAATTCATACTTTGATGATTATATCAACTCGAAGACGACCTTGAAACAATTTGTGGAACAATATGAGAATGCATTAGCTAAAAAGGTGGAAAAATATGCAGATTCAAAAAGTTTGCGTTCTTACATTCCATGCATAACTGAAAATGAGTTGGAAAAGCAATTTTAAAATGCTTACACAAATGCAAAGTTTAAAGAGTTTCATAAGCAATTTGTCGAAAAACTTAATTGTTCTTTATGTGAAAGAAAATTAGGTGATGTTTGGTCAGAATATGAGGTAAAAGAAGACATTACATATGGAGAAGAGAAAATGAGTAAACGTGTGTCATTCACTGTCAACTTTAATGGCAAGACAAATGAAGCAAATTGCAGTTGTCGATTGTTTGAGTTTAGAGGAATGTTGTGTCGACATCAACTAATGGTGTTTCATGAAAGAAGAATTCAACGAGTACCTGAAAAGTTTGTCTTGAGAAGATGGAGAAAAAATGTGAAAAGGGTCCACATTAAAGTTCGAATCAATTATGATAACTCGTCATCAACAATTGAAGCTCGTCGACATGACAATATGTGTAATCTCTTTAATGAGATTGTTGATTTGGCAGAAGATTCTCAAGAGAAGTATGATAACGTGATGGAGCAGCCACGGGAGCTAAAAAAAGAATTGATTGAATCTTCAGTTGTTTGTGGAAGTAATATGATTTTTGATACTCCAAATGATTCCTTTACACTTGGAAGTGTAGTTCCACCTTCCAAAGAAAGTAAGAACATCCTTGACCCAGAAGCTCTTCGTCGAAAGGGGAGACCACCATAAAAAAGAAAGCAAAGTTTTGTTGAAAAAATGGGTAAGAAGAAAAGTAGACAAAAAAAAGAGACATTGTCTAACGAAAAAGTAAAGGTATTAGTTGTTTTCATTGTTATTTGTTGCTTACATTATAATATGGACATATATATATATCTTGAATGAATGCTTACTACTTATACTGTTTTACTAATTTCAGGAAATCAAGAAGAATGTAAATAGTCATGTGTTTTGGACACAAGAGGGTGCTATAAATGTAAGATATATATATATATATATTGGCTAAGTAAACGCAAATGTAAGAACTTTCATGTTTGGGGGGGCAGAATTACTCGAGCTACGTGGGCTAAAACATATGGCCAAATATAAGGCCATATAATATGCAACTGGATATAGTACAAGCCGGAACCATCATCCCATTTTCTCCAACTTTATGCCCAATTGGAACAAGTTTCAACCAATTTTAGCACAACTTCCAAATTTCACAAAGCAACATGCCAAGTTTACTCCAAGTTTGGAGAGGACAATCAAGTAATAAAAGTACTCAAGTTTGGGAAAGAAGGCAATCAAGTTTTTTTGGAAGTCAATGACAAGAGTGGGGAGGACAATCAAGCAATTACGTAAGTTAAGGAAAAGGTTGGGGAGGCGAGCAATAACAAAGTTTTTTGAAATGATGAATGCAAGAGATAATAGTGAACAATAAAAAAATTGTTTGTGTGACCTAGGTGTGTGTATATTTTGATTAGCATCCTAGGTATCTCTTCTTTGGTTTTTTTTTTGGGAAGGGGTTACGGCATAGCATTGAAAGGTTTGTTATTGGTCTAATGTGTCAGTATAGGTCTTCTCTTGTATCTTTGAAATTGCAAAGTTAGGTCCTTGTGCAACAGTGGAGATATTTCATGAAATCAAATGATGATATACATGCTTGAATTTCTTGGCAATTAATTGTCTCTCTTACAATCGATCTTCTCTAGGTTTCTTTTTGATGTTTTGGTGTTTTCAATTAGGCTTTTTTCTCTGCATCTGACAGTGTTTCTGATCTAACTCTCATTTAGTTTGATCTACTACTAAAAAGTTATCTTTAGATGATAGTTAATGGGTGTTTCCTTCATAAGCAGCATGAAGAGTTTGTGTCTCAAATTATGCCTTATTGTGTATTTGTTAGAAAGTTTGGTTCTTTGTTCATAATGAGATTTGCCTTTCTATTGATAATGGAACTTACGTTAAGTTTTGGATGGATGAATGGATGGACAGGGGACAATGGCCTTATAGATAAATACCTTAGGATTTTCAATGTATTAAATGGCAAGGAATTTACTATAGCACAGATGGGTTGGTGGGACTAATTAACAGGAATTTGGATTTGATGGAATACCCAAGGAGCAAATTGCATTATTGACTCTGCAAATTGACACTGCAAATTGACTCTGCTTTTCTAAAAAAATAAAAAGCCCAGTTGATTCCAGGAGAGTGATATTTCTCTCATTAACTGCAATGGAATCTAGCATAGATAGAAAATTGTCAAAAGAAATCCACCCCCCAAAAGAAATGTTATATCTCCCTTGGTTCTTACAAATATATGCTGTGTACTTTTATAGGTCATTGAATTAAACAATGTTCCAATTGCTGGTAATGAATTTGAGGTTGTTGGCTCCCTTGATGTTGTGCAGGAAAAGGCAGAGGTATGCGCTGAGTCATTACGGAATGAACGCATATCGGCCAAGGCTAGGGATGGGAATGTTACTCTCTCTTCCTTGGCTTCTGCAGTTTCAACAGGAAAACAACATGGTTTAGACTTGCACCAGCTATGCTTTTGTCTCGTTTTTCTTTTTTCGTTCTATTCTTAACCTTAAAATGCCATAAATCTAATTGGTCATTAAATTTGTTAAATAGTTTTTAGTAGCCTTGCCAATTGTATGTTTGATTCTTTTTTCATTAATTTACTGTTGGGTATTACCATGAAACAATAGCAACAAACAGTAACAGCCAACATATATGATGGAATTTTGATAATTTTGTTTGGGATGAGTTTGTGTGGGTTCACAATCATGGTCAAGATTGGAGAAAAAATCTTTGACCCTATGCCGTGGGAGCGAGCAAATCCAACCCAACCCAACTCGAATAACCCCTCCCCTTCCTCACAAAAAAAAAAAAAAAGAAAAAAAAGAAAAAAAAAAAGAGTTGGGTCTACAAAATTTCGTAAATAAGAGCAAAACTTTTATGATTTTAAAACTGCAGTTTTTAGCTTCTCTCTCTATCGGGTTTACAGTATTTTTTGGTTCACTTTGCTATAATCCCCATCACCAGAATAGTGGTTCTACTGTAGCGTTGGTTGTCGATTCTCGGTGATCTCTTTTCCAGTAGTGTTGGTTGTCGGTTTCCAAAAGAAGATGAAAAATAAGAAAAGATCAATGGTTAGGCTGAAAGAAACTGCACAGCGATAATACAGCCATAGCGTGAAAGGGGTAAATTTCTTTTATTCTTTTATTTATTTTTCACCTTGGTTTTTTTTTTCAAATAAGCGGGGTCCACTGCCACGTTGGCAGCGGTGGAAGCTACGGGAATTTAGAGCGGTGATGGTAGAACCGCTCATAAAATAATGATAAGATAAATTTAAGCTTCGTTTGGAGTTACAAAAAACACTAAAAAAGATTAAACATTATAAAAATCTTTAAAAATTACTCACTTTTTATTTTACTATACAAATTACAAACTTCCAAATTACCTTATCTTACCTTATTTTATTTCACTCTTTATTAATTCAAACACTCTTTAACTTGTAAACAAGAAAACAAACGAAGCCCCTTCATCGATTGGAACTGAAGCAATTTTTTTTTTCTCACACCTACAGGTCTTTCTTAGTGTTCGCGTGGCGCAGGGATCCTAGACGAACCCCAAGACCTTCCCCCCACCAAAGGACGAGGGTCTACGATCATCGCCGCTGCACCAGCTATCAGGAGGCTGGGATGGGCGATCATCATGTCGACTGCTTCCCCAACGATCAGGTTTTGCACTTGCATTCTCAGCTCGCCGGAACCGAGGCACATGTTTCCCAGGTGATGGCGCTGGTGCCGCCGCAGCTGCCGGAGCAGCAGTTTCAGGCTCTGCTTGGTGAACTCGACTAGGGAGGTCAGAAGACCTCGCAGACCCTTCTGTCGATCTTCCAAGGAGAGCTTCTTTCCTTATCCTCTCTTTTTCCTCCAGTTCCTGCTCTATCCGTCTCTGCTTTTTAGCAAACTCGTCCAATTTTGCTCTGCGTTCGGCTTCTTCTTTCGTTTTTCTTTCAGTCTCTGCATGCGTTGAGGAAATATGACACATTTAGAGCAAAACAAGGGTCACAACATTGTAACAAAGGAGGACTGGGGGAAATATTTTGTCATTGACCATAAATTACAAAGAAATTACAGCATTTAGGGGGCAGGAAATTTCTTGTTAAATTTCAAGAATCAGATTTGATAAGATCGTTGCAATCTTTTGCCTAGAGAAAGGGAGAGGCTTGGGAGTTCATCCTTCATTTCCAGTCTTAGAATTTACTACACACAATTGCTCCATTTGTTTGGACAAAAATTTGGCTTATAAGCCAAATTGAGAAACAAAGTTAATTTAGATTGAGCAATAATATACCTTCTAGCTTGCGAGCTTCCTCCTCTTCACGCAATTTTGTCTGTCTTTCCTCCTCAGCCCTCAGATAGAATAACATATTTCTTTTGTAGTCCCTCTCCTGTCTTCTTTGTTGGAGTATTTGGTTGATCCGTTCATCCCTCTCAGCTCTCAATCTATTGTACTCTCCCGATAGTTATCACTTTTCCCTGGAATTGAATCTGCAAATAAAACAAAGACAACCCCCCCGGGACCAACCAAAAAAAAAAAAAATTCACAAACAAGAATTGTTCTAAAAGAAAACATCCAAAAGGTTTTTTGCAGGAGTATCAAGAAAAAATATATATTTCGGTAACAAGACTATGTTGAAGTCAAAAGAAAAAATTTGTTCTTTTATAAGTTTGTTTGACAAATGTATCAGATTTGTGATGCCTGCATTCACTGTAGTAGAAAATGGAATATTGAGTCTGGGTTTTGTATGGTAGATATGTGATGGGCGTAAGGGTATATCAACTGCCATATTTGTCGAGAAGAATCTATTGAACAATGTTTTGAGTACTGTGCCTTAAGGCATTGGAAGGGAAGAGTGGCTTCAAGCGCTCCCTCGGTCATTAGTGGCAGGTTTTGTGAAAACTGACATGGAGTTTCAGCAGAAAGGCATGTTCCATTTCCATTATGCCAGTGTTTCTATGTTCTGTTTTGGCTTTCGTTTGTTTGTTTATTCATGTATGCTCGCATACATTTGTTTTCTTATCTTGGGGTATTTGATAATGATGATAGGTAAGGCATCTGGGACAACAGTTACATTTGTTGTGATTGATGGATGGACTGTGAATGTGGCATCTGTAGGGGATTCTTGATGCATATTGGACACACGAGGGGGCGTGGTTTCTTTGTTGACAGTTGATCATAGGCTGGAAGAGAATGTGGAAGAGAGGGAGCTGTCACTGCAAGTGAGGGAGAAGTCGGAAGGCTAAATGTTTTTGGGAGCATTGAGGTGAAATAAATATGTTTTTTCGCATGTGATATTTATGGCTCAATAGGTCTATATTAACTTATGGAATATCTGTTTGGGTTCATAGGTTGGTCCCTTCCGATGCTGGCCTGGTGGATTGTGCCTTTCTAGGTCGATTAGTGACACAGATGCGGGGGAGTTCATTGTCCCAATACCTCACATCAAGCAAGTGAAGGTTTATAATCTGGTCGTCATGATTTCTTAGGTAGTAGAAACTTGAAATTCAAGGTTTTTGTTGGTCATTTAGCTTTCAAACACTTAAGGAAGACTTGTAATTGCATCCAACGGCATTTGGGATGCTTTGTCATATGATATGGCAGCACAATCTTGCCAGGGCTTGCTTGCAGAGCTTGTGGTCTGCTTGCGGCAAAACTGGTTGTTAAGATGATGTCTAACATCAGCATTATTCTTAACCATCTTTGTGCTTCCAGTTTTTACTATTTTTATTCTAATATCCTCTGTCTGTTTGGCTGTTTAGGAGGCTATCAGGTCAAGAGCCTGAAGGATGATACAACTTGCCTTCTTGTTGATATTATTCCCTTTGATCATCCAGTTTTGCCTCCAACACGAAGGAAGAAACAAAATCTTCTCAGTTCACTTATCTTTGGAAAGATATCTCAAAATCCTGGTAACAAAGCAGCAAATAAGCTTTCTACTGTTGGCGTTGTGGAGGAACAGTTCGCACGAAGGGTTCTGCAATGCTTGCAAAAAGGTACATCACCATCACTTTCCTTTGGAAAAAGACCACCAACTCTTAAACGGTTCTGATCTGCAATTTTTTCACGATATATCTTTTTCATTTCCAATTTGCCTCGTGGTTGGTTGTTTTATGTACCTTTGTTAATTTTAGGTACCTATTGTTGTTTTTGATTGCACGGAAATGAATAGATTAAAAAATGCCTTCATAGTTAGAATTGGAGAAAAGAATTTCTCCTTATAAGCGTGCCTTCATGTGTATTAAGCCAAAAGTAGAAGACTAGGTCGACGGTCTCTGTAATTAATACATTGAACTAATCTAATTATGCGATTATGATTGCACACCACTCTGCCAGTCGTCAATAGTTTTTCTTGGGATTAGAGATGAGAGTTTGTTACAAGGAAAGATGGACAATGGGTAAAAGATGGAACTATGTGGAAGGTTGGCTTTGGATATGCTGATCCAGGAATTGAATGCTAGAATACTGTTGTTTTTCTGTCTTTTTGAAACCATTCTGATTGCACAATTCTTAAGTCTAGACTGGTTTGGACATAGATAGTGGATAAACATGAAATAAAATATGTACGATCCCTCTGAAGAAGTTTGAAGATTATGTAAAAAAGAAGAATAAGCAACAAGAAAAGGTGAGGCAAAAAGAAATTCTATTCTTCTGTAATTTTCTTACTGATTTAAGAATACAATACAAAAGGTCTATTTATAGCCTTTTTGTACAGAAATTAGGTCCAATTAAGGAAACTATAAATCAGGAGAAGATTTTGATTTGGCAAATATTGTCTTTGATTAAGCATCCAATATTGCCTTTGATTCGGTAACTGAAGGAGACAACCCAAGAGAAGAATTAGGCTCCGAAGATTCAGGTTTAACATCCCTCGTCAAACTGGGCGTAGGTAAAACAGTCCAAAGCCCAAGTTTGAGACAAAAATCCATAAAGCGATCACGAGATAGTGGCTTGGTGAAGACGTCAACAACATTGGAAGGAGAAGGAGTATATCGAGTGACGATGTGACCAAGGGAAACCTTCTCCCGAACAAAGTGATAATCAATCTCGATGAGCTTGGTTCGAGCATGAAACATCGGGCTGCTAGTGAGGTGCAAGGCATAGATGTTATCTGAAAATAGAGATGCACGCCGAGTTTGAGGAATGCCAATATCCCGCAAGATAAAAGAGACCCAAGTGAGTTCAGCTGCAGTAGATACTAGAGCACGATATTCAGCTTCAGCGGAAGAGCGAGCAACAGTAGGTTGTTTCTTAGCACTCCACGAAATGCAATTCACTCCAAGAAACACACAATAGCCAGATGTAGAACGTCGAGTGAGTGGACAACCAGCCCAATCAGCATCTGCAAATGCATACAAATCAAGAGAGCTCTGGGTAAAAATGCGTAAACCAATGTGTGATGTGCCACGAACATAGCAGAGAATACGCTTAAGAAGCGCAAAATCACTAATTGTGGGTGCAGCAAGACGTTGGCATACGAGATTAACGGCAAGAGAGAGGTCAGGCTGTGTAAGTGTCAAATACTGAAGTCCACCGACAATACTTCTGAAAAATGTAGGATTAGAAAATGCCTTATCATGACCATGAGATGAACTTTTGATAGCCAGAGGAGTGCCAATTGGTTTACATTGATGCATAAGAGCTTTGGTGAGCAAGTCTGATGCGGATTTTCGTTGGCAAAGAAACAAACCAGTAGATGAACGCTCCACCTCGATGCCAAGGAAATAATGCAAATGACCTAAGTCCTTCATGAAAAAATGCGTACTCAGATCCTGAACCAACAGATGTAGAAGAGATAAAGAGTCACCAGTGAGTATGATATCATCAACATATAATAAAATCAACAGTGTGTGACCGTTATGGAGATAAACAAACAGGGAAGGATCAGCTACACTGCAGAAGAAGCCATAGCTCAACAAAAAATTACTGAATTTATCAAACCAAGCTCGTGGAGCCTGTTTAAGGCCATAAAGAGAGCGCTGCAAGAGGCAAACATGGTCCGGATAATTAGGATCGGGAAAACCTGGAGGTTGCTCCATATAAACTGGGACATTAAGATCACCATGTAGGAAGGCATTCTTCACATCTAGCTGGTGTATAGGCCAATGACGAACTGTGGCAATAGCAAGAACTATACACAGACTTCCAGGTTTAAGAACCGGACTAAAGGTTTCAATATAATCTGTACATTCCTTTTGATGAAACCTTTTTGCAACAAGTCGAGCCTTTAGGCGGTCAAGAGTACCATCAGCACACAGTTTTGTGCGAAATACCCATTTGCGTCCAACCACATTCATATCAGGCATACGAGGGACCAAAGTTTAAGTTTTATTGTGAGCTAGGGCTGCAAGCTCCTCTTCCATTGCTTTATGCCAACCTGGGTGCTTTAAAGTAGACTTTAGAGATTTAGGTTCTAACGGAATAGTAGATACGGCAATAGATGCATATTTTGGATTAGGTTTGATAATACCAACTTTGGACCGAGTGACCATGGAATGTGAATTGGAAGTATTCACCATGCCTGGGATAGAACTAGCAGTAGCGGGAGTGGGAACGTTGGGCTGGCCATCTTGAATGATGGGAGAATCCACTTGTGATGGGCTAAAGCCCGTCTCTGTGGCAGAGGGCATTGGGCCTGGGAATCGCTGCTCAGTTAGGACGTCAGAGGCTGCAGATGATGACAACCCATTAGAGCAAGAGGTGGCTGGGTCAACTATAGGCTGAATGGTGGGTCCGCCGTGGGCCAAAGCTAGTAATGGGATTGCATGTAGTTGAGGATGATCATCAGACCGGTTTGAAGAAATCGGATCATGATCAGTGGGTATAAAAAATCGAGCCCATTCCCGAGATTGGTCAACAGAGGCAGTAACACAAGAATTGAGTTTTGAATCTGTAAAGGGAAAAACAGATTCATCAAACACTACATGGCGGGAAATACAAACTCGTTCCGTAGTAGGATCTAAACAGCGGTATCCTTTGTATTTGTCACTGTAGCCCAAAAAAACACAAGGTAAGGACCGATAGTCAAATTTGTTTTTCATGTAATGGCGCAAGTGTGGATAACACTGAGAACCAACTACCCGAAAAGAACTGTAGTCTGGTTTTTTGTTGAATAATAGAGAGTAAGGACTAGCCATAGCCAATTTCTGCATTGGAAGACGATTAATCACAAAGTTTACTGTAGTAAATGCTTTGACCCAATAACGAAGAGGCATAGAGGCAGCAAATAAAGATGCAAGTCCTAACTCAACAATGTGTCTGTGCTTACGTTCTGCAACCCCATTCTGTTCAGGAGTATCAACACAAGAGGATTGATGTAAAATACCATGTTCTTCCAAAAATTGTTGAAAAGGATTACTGGAGAACTCACCCCCACCATCAGATTGGAATATTTTGATTGCCATATTGAATTGAGTGGTCACCATTTTATAGAATGAGGCAAAAACTGAGAAAAAATCATATTTCCTTTTTAAGGGATAAAATCAACAATATCTTAAAAAATCATCAATTAACACAACAAAATAACGAAATTGTTGATTTGAAGTAACTGGTGCAGGTCCCCATAAATCACAATGAATTTTTGATAGTGCTTCAAGTGAGCGTGTGCCTTCAGACAAAAAAAGGAAGTTTAGAGCTTTTACTAAGCTGACAATGCTGACATAAATGAGAAGCCCCTTTATTTACTGAAATTAACTGATGATGCTTGAGCCACTGTAAAATTTTTGGACTGGAATGTGCTAGCCGCCCATGCCACACATCTTCTGAGGCAGCTTTATTTCGTACTGAAAGGAAAATAATTGGATCCTTATTCTGCAAGTTGTAAAGCCCATTATTGTTGGTGCCCGAAAGTAGTACCTGATGTGTCTGTGAATCCTTGACCACAAAGCCAAACTTATCAAACTCAAAATAACATGGATAATCTGTTGTTAATTTTGAGACAGATAGTAAGTTTTTGGTGATATTTGGAGCAATCAACACATCTTTTAAAGGCAATGACACAGAATTCTGATAAACTTGGCCTGTTCCAGTATGAGTAACAGGTAGAGATTGTCCACTTCCAACAACAACAGAAGTATCACCATTATAAGGGGTAATTTTAGAAAGTTTACCTGCATCACTTGTGATATGGGCATTAGCCCTTGTCTCCAGGTGCCAATCAACATCATGAAATTCAGAGATATAAACAGCTGCAAGCCCTTGAGGTATATTTTCAGATTGATAGCTATTATCAAACCTGTACCAACACTTCAAAGCATCATGACCACGTTTTTTACAAATTTGGCATATGAGGATTGATGGATCTGAATAAGCTGAGGAAGCCCGCTAAAGCTGCTTCAACGCTGGGCTTGGAGCAGTCTGTGTGGTTTGTTGAAATATGTGTTGGGCTGGCCTATTAGAGGGGGCAGTCCCTGGCGTGGGAAGAAGCCCAGGCTGAGCAGTCTGGACCCTTTGGCCCATTCTGCTTCTCTGTTGGTTCTGCTGAGGGAAGCCACGGCCTGTTGATTCGAATCCAGTCTGGTTTCGTGAATTGCGACGTTGATTGACGTTTCGAAAACCGGCTTCATTTTGTGAGTGATTGTAATTCCTTAGACCACCTGTAGTATTCTGTGATACAAATGCCAAAGAAGGATTAGCCACTGAATTCTACTGCCTTTTTGTGCGTAGTTCATAACTATGTAATTGGGGAATGATTTCTCCATATGTGGGTAGAGGCGGCCTGAGCATGGTTGTTTTGAAAGCCTCATATGTGTCATCTAATCCTTCTAGGAGTCTGAAAACTTTAGTAGAGTCGGGAACAGGTTTTTCAATTGCATTTAACTGATCACAAATAGACATGAATTCACGAAGGTAGTTAGCCAAAGACTTAGTTCCTTTAGAAATATGTTACAGTTGGGTAAGCAGATCGAACTCTCGGGCAATAGAGCACTGAGAGAAATGATCAGTTAAAGCTTTCCATACCTCATGTGCAGATTTTAGTCCTACTGCATATCCAAGAACTTCTTCAGAAAGTGTCCCAATAATCCAAGATTTCACCAATCTGTCGGTATGTAGCCAATAATTGTATTCTGGATTGACTGTTTGAATTCCATTTGTCCCATCAAGATATTGCTGTGGTGGAGGTGTTTCACCTGTCAGAAAACCAAGTAAATCCTGACTTTCCATTAGAGAATTAATTTGAGTTTCCTAGAGAAGAAAATTCTGGTCAGTGAGCTTTAAGGTAACGAAATTGGCTACATTTATATTTGAAGGAAAAGGAAATTTTGAGGTTCGACAAAGGGCATTTGGTTGGTTGATTTGCTGGGTTTCTTCTGCCATAGTGAAGGGAGGAGAGAACAGATTCAAAAGAGAGAGAACAAACTAAAGAGTAAAGAAATAGGAAGAAGAAGGAAATCTGGGAGAAGGTTATCGTGCCCTTGATGGCTCTGATACCATGAAGAAGTTTGAAGATTATGAAAAAAAGAAGAATAGGCAACAAGAAAAGGTGAGGCAAAAAGAAATTCTATTCTTCTGTAATTTTCTTACTGATTCAAGAATACAATACAAACGGTCTATTTATAGCCTTTTTGTACAGAAATTAGGTCCAATTAAGGAAACTATAAATCAGGAGAAGATTTTGATTTGGCAAATATTGTCTTTGATTGAGCATCCAATATTGCCTTTGATTTGGTAATTGAAGGAGACAACCCAAGAGAAGAATTAGGCTCCGAATGAATTCCCATTCTTATTATTATTCTTGTTCATTTGGCTGTTAATGCGTGTTTCTTATGTGGCTCGTACGCCACAAATTGATCTGATGCTATAATTCTTATTGTTGCAATTTGATTTGATTTGGTGGGCTGTTGCTGTTGTAATTTTCTGGTATCCGCTCTATCCTTAACATGCACAGCTCGAAATCCCATAGCAGGAAAGTGGCTATGTAGTTGTGTCATCTCTATGCTCCTAAAGTTGAGTCTTTATGGAAATTACAGGCTGGGCAAGGATTTTCTTTTGAACTCACTCTGGGCTCCTCAGATGGGCAGTTTGCCAAGCAGATCAATCTCCAAGTGATGGTTTATATGTTAACTCGGGGGCCTTTTTCTCACCTGTGTCCAAGCCTTGGGAGGGCCCCTTCGTGCGAACTGTCGGCAAAAGAAAGATGCAACGGAAGGAAAGAAGCCTAGTAGATCAACATTGACTGCTTAATCTGGTAACACAGTAAATGGCCGATTAGATGTCACTAAAATTCTAGAGGGTTGATTTATGAAGGGTGTATAAGGGGTATTATTTATGGATGGTGGGTTCACATCGATGTGATGTTTAGGAAGGGTGGATAAAAAAATAATTGATTTGGATGGAGTATCAAGAAGAGGTAATAAATAGTACTTAGTTTTGATGATTTTTTAAAAATGGTGTATAAGGATAAATGTATGATGTAAAAATTGTCAAATGACTTTTTTACCCTTGTGCCATCCCAAACAGACCAATTTCATCCTTGGTAAAGGGGGTAAATGGACTAATTTCATCTTTGGTAAGGTGTATTATTTTTAGAGACCTCAAACCCTCTCCAAAAATAATACACGTTCTCCTGCAAAAATTTTCCGAGACAAAAATTTTTCAGGAAAGCTTTTTTCTTCCCAAACCATGCAAAAAATATCACATCAAAGAATAATACAGGGGCATTATTTATGGAGGAGGTGTTTAGCGGCATCCAACCGGGGTAAACATAATAATATTTTTTCCCTGGCAGTGTGACCTTGCTTGGTGTTCCCTAACTGGGTGGTCTTTGTAAAAGTAGATGTGTAAGAAACGGAATAGAGATCCATAGGTTGGTGTTTTGCTGACTGATAAAAGCATTTGTTTGTGAGTCTCTGCTTGTCCCTTGGACTGATCTATTAACTCTTTTTTCCCATATTGCGTTCTGGTTATGGGAATGTTAAAATTATTATTACACCCTTTTTTGTTTTTTGGAGACCTAGGACGTGGAAATCTTTTTATTGTGATTAGCATATCAAGTTAACCCTTTGTAGTTGATATTGCAATGTAATAAGAAGGGAATTCTTACTAATTCTTAGGTGTGGCATCAACATTAGTTTCGTTGCCCCAAATTTGGGTATGGGTTTTCATTTCATTTGAAGTCTAATCCAAAATAATAAAATTTGGTGAGAATTAATTCTCTTATTCGTCTAAGTATTATTTTATTTTCTTTTTTGTCATTTAAGGATGTCAAAATTGATATTTATCTGGAATCAATTCAATTCAACTTATGTTTCAAACATAAAAATTTCAATGCAATTCCTGAATTTAAATATGTTCTGAATACAAGGTTATATGTGAAAAATTCATCAATGGAAAAGTTTCCTTTGCATATATATATATTTGACAAATGAAAATCATTACAAGGACAAGATTTAATATTACAAGAAAATTAAATTGCTACCTCATAATTCAATTTATGGACACTTTTTGAGGAGACCCGAATTAGTGAAACAAAACTAGCATTCAATTAGTTGAGCCACCCATCAGGATTTATTCATGTACATTTACTGTAACGAAATCACAAAAGGATTGATCATTAGTCATGGAGAGAATAAAATTTCGTGAATCCAAAGCATTAATGAATATATCTATACTACCATGCTATTATAAAGCAAACATAAAGGGTAATGGTGATGCCATAAAATTCATGGTGATGCCATAAAATTCATGGAACCAATTACTAAGGCTCTGTTTGGTAATGTTTTCGTTTTCTGTTTTTCTGTTTTCGTTTTCAAAATTTTAAAAATTTACAATAAAAATATGTTTGTTAAAATTTGTTTACATTTTTTTGTTTCCAAAAATGAAAACGACAACAGAAAAATGAAAACAGAAAAAAAAGTGTTTTCACTCTTATTTTCTTTTTCTGTTGTAAATATTTTGACTCATTTTTAAACATTATCCATTTTAATATAACATGATTTAATATAATATAATATAAAATATAACATATAATATATAATATAATACAATATAATGTAATAATTTAATTACTATATAATATACTATATAATATAAAATATATAATACAATAATTTAATTATAATATAATATAATACAATATAATATAATAATTTAATTATAATATAATATAATAATTAATTAATATGTAATATAATATATTAATAGAATAATATTAATATTAATATATTAATAATATTAATATATAATACAATATAATGTAATAGTATTATAATTATTATATTATATTATTAACATATTATGATATAA
>JAVXUM010147609.1:0-15295 GCA_035590655.1 Pouteria glomerata
GCATTAACATTGAGTTATAATCAATTACCATCTTATTTGAAACAATGTTTTGCTTATTACTCAATTTTCTCCAAAGATTATGAGTTCAGTAGTATTTTATTAATATATTTCTGGGTGTCACAAGGATACATCCAATCATCAGACAAAAACCAAGACTTGAATGGTATAGAAAAGAAGTACATCGTACAATTATTGTCTAGATCGTTCTTCCAAGAAGTTTTAGATGATGGTCTGAACTTCATGTTTAAAATGCATGACCTCGTACACGATCTAGCATTGCTGGTATTAAAAACTAAACGTGTTATTACTAATTCTTGTACTGTCAATATCTTTGAAAAAATTTGACATGTAGCATTTTCCAATCTTGATCCTTGGCTAGAAGACCTCTTTGGTTCTTTACTAGAGCAAAGTAATATTCGCACCATTCACTTTCAATATAAGGAATGAGGTCCGACCAAAGAATCTTTTGTTGAGGCATGCACCTCCAAATTTAACCACCTTCAATATCTCAATTTAAGCAAGTTTAGTTTTCAACAATTGTCAGGTTCCATCAGTGATTTAAAGGATTTGCGATTTTTAGACCTTTCGAACAATCAGCATATATCAAGTCACTCCCAAATTCTATATGCAAGTTAATATTCCTTCAATCATTATTACTCTCTAGTTGGGTGAAACTTGAGAAGCTGGGAATTTGATAAACCCAAGACTTTTGCGAATAATTACATAGGAGAGGAGTTTGGCAGAAGGGATTGGAAAATTGGCATCTCCTTTGGAATTGTGGATTAATGATTGTGAGAATCTAGAATTGTTTTTGTGCGATAATGAGACGCAACACCTCTTAGGCTTTCAATGACTGGTTATCATAACTTGCATTTATTAATAATATTGAATTTATTAATTTTTGTTATTTACTAATTTTTTTATTAAATTTCTAATAAAGAGGAGGGTGCACAGTTATTGAACATTAATTAATTAGGTGTTTCAAATTTTGGTTTTACTATATTAAATTCAAGAAATAAAATGATAATTTTACCCTTACACTTATTATTATTATTATTATTATTTTATCTTTTGGACTTCTTAAAAGGAAAATAATAAATACACTTCTTTATTGATTTCCTTCACTTTTCAATAACTTTAATGAATGAGAATACACATAAAGAAAATTAATAGAAGAATATATATATTTCCACCTTTCCTAAAATGCTAATGTTTAGGTAAACTTTTATTGAACTTTCTGAAAAAAAAGGTTGGGGTGACTCCCAAATAACATCTGTCTAGCTGACTACCTGCTAATCCGAGTGAATTCTCAAACACATGCTCTATATTCATTCGTGATCAACTCACACACATATGGCATTGAATAATGCTCGAGGAGCCCTCTTCATTACGCCGTGGCCCATTGCATGCCAATAAAATGGATCACTAAGGGCCGTCAAAGGCATGGGCTAGAGAGTTTTGGTGGGCCCAAATTGACTTGATAGAGGTGGTGACATTTTGGAAAAGAAGAGACTAGGTTGTGTTTGGGAAAAAAATTTGATAGTTGAGCTATCTGTTATTAATTTTTTAGTTTTTTTTAAAGTAATTAAATTATTCTCTTATATTTTAAACTTCTTTTAAACATTAAACGACAGAAGTGTCAAATTTATAAAAAGTTAAAAAGTTAATAACTAAAAAATTAACTTTTTGTCTCCTCAAATATTAAGTTTCAATACTTAATCTACTTCTGTACTCGCGACGATGAGTGTGTAATGGATATGACTAATTCGATTAAAGAATTCAAATTTTTCTATTAATGGTTAGAAGTGGGGATACTAATGCATTCACTCAAAGTTCAGAACTGGACACTTATGCATTCACTCGAGTTCAGAATATCTTATTATATTATTAATAAAAAAATGTAACGATAATTTAGTGTATGTTTGGAGTGATAAAAAGTAAGATAAAATAAGAAAAAATGTGACTTGAGTTGATTTTAGGTGTTTGGCATTTGATATTTCAAGCAGAGTTTTTTGGAGCAAAATAGTAACACTTTTGGACTTTTACGGTAAAAAGTGAGAGAGAGAAACTGTGTGAATGATTTTTTGGATCTGTTCCCACGGATTTATATCAAAATTTTTTGATTTTTCTATGGCATAATCAAAATCGTTAGAACGGTTTTTCAAATCCGTGCTAACGGATTTAAAAAAATTAATATAAAATGGTGACAATGGTACTCGTTTGAAAGCTTTCGACGTGAAGAATATGATTGTTAAAAAAAAATTACGCACTCGATTAACCTCCTTCTGAATTTTTTTTTTAGTGAAATATTGAAACTTTTTTAATATAGTAAAAGTAAGAATATGTAATAGAGAGTTTTAGTGATTTATAGAGATTGTTGGAGATTTATTTTATTTTATTTTATTTTTGTTGGCACTCCAAACGGTGTCTTATTATGTATAATTATTTATATAATATAAATTTAAAAAGTTATTGTAAAGCATAATAATTTAGATTGCTAATACAGAAAAAATTCAAAAAAGTTAATAAATTAATTATAATAATTAACTTTTATATAAAAAATACATCATATCATAATTTAAATAATTTTTATTAATAGTGAAGGTATAAAGATAATTTCATAGCATTAAATGAGACAAAAGTTTCTTTTTGGATGAAACATATAATAGAATGTCTCAGGGGGTGTAGAAGGACATTTATGAAATCTGTGGAGTCGAAGTTTATAAAGGTAAAATTAGAGAGAGTGTAGGTACAATAAACTCTTAATTAATTAATAAACTATTATTTTAAATATATAATTAAGGCATCTGCCTAGATTGCCAAACACTTTTATAAAATTGCATAATAACACAGTTTGAAGCGTGATGTTTCACTTTCTATCTCGGTAACAAAAGCGTAATTGATCTGAGTGAAGATTATAAGTCGTTTCTTTTCTCTCACGGTTGTAAACTTACAATAATTACACATAAAAAGTGATCTTTTATGAAAAAACTGAGATAAAAGTAAATCTCGTATAACTGTTATAGGTTTTGATGCAAACTCAATTCTCGACTTCCTCACCCATGAATTCCTACAGGGAAGCCATGCCTCCTAAATATCAAACAAAACCTTCCTTATCAAACCCATCAAGCTAAGAAATCAAACCAACCACCAAGGCATCATATGCCATGGTATCTATCAAGCCAACTACCATTCCAACCATACCCATACCTAATACTTCAACCATCATTCTAAGAGTTCTACTTCTTTCACCTACCGACTGGTACACCCAGCTTATTGAGGAAGAATAACAGCAATAAAAAATTTTGAATTAAGTGACTGATAAGAGTTTTACTCAAATAGTCACAGCCAAACTATCAAAAGAGGTGGCTGTACGTCCCTCTTTTGCATCAAGTATGGTGGCCTTGAGCTCTATACATTCTTCATTAAAATAAGTTGTGGTGTCGACAAACCCCACTCTAATCTCCCAATTATCCTTGAATAAAAAATTATCATATATTGATAAATCTCAAACCTATCTTATCACAGTACTCTAACAGGAGTTCGAAAACCCTTTTGAACCATTAAACTTTCCATTCATCAAAAACCTCCTTCAAACCATCTATTTATCTAACAACCATTTTCCCACATCAAGGCCTATGAAAACCCAAAAGTTTTATGAATTTATCCTTGTTGATGCTGACTCTGTTAGTAATAAACATTATCAAGATAAGTTTGACCCATCCACCATTATTTATTCAACATGCCAGATATCAAGAATTCTAATCATCGATGATTGGGATTCCCATCTATTAAAAAAAAACTTTAAAAATAAACTTATTCTGATAAATCACTTTGAAACTTTTGAATGCATAAAACAATTGATAAAATTTCTTTTTTAATGGTACAGTAATTCTTTTGAACATTAGACTAGGTACCTGAGGTGAACCTAACTAATTGCTCTTGATGATGACCAGGAAGACGCAGTTTCAATATGCTACCGTATCCTAGGTCTGAAGCATTTGTCTCTACGATCTTATATGCATGTGGGTCTGCTATATGAAGACACGGAAGAGACTTGATATGAGTCTTGAGTTGTTTGATGATTTGGGTATGCTGAGAAGACCATGGAGGAGGGTTTTTCCTAAGTCTTTCTCTTAATGGGGCTGCTATGATGCTTAATTTCTGATAAAAATCCGATACATAATTGAGACTTTCAAGAAATCTCTGCAACTAATTTTTATCCTTGATTTTATTTGAAAATTTATTTGTAAATTCCAAAGTCCTTTCTATAGGAGTAATAGTTCCTTGATTAATGTAATGTCTAAGAAACCTTATCCTAGTTTGAAAGAGATAGATTTTTTATGGTAAAGCACTAAACCATTTTTTTTTATAATATAAAGAAAATTATTTAAATACTTCCAATGAGATTCAATACTGTTTGAAGACTAATATGTCATCAACGAATACAATTGAAAATTCAAAATAGGGATTAAAAATGTCATTCATAATCTTTTGAAATTCACTTGGCGCATTTGTTAATCCAATAGGTATTATATTCCATTCGTATTATCTAAATAGGACAGTGAATGCTGTTTTATATTTATCTTTTTTTAGCAATTTGGACCTGCCAAAATTCAGATTTAAATCAAAATTTAAAAATATTTTAGCATTTGCAAGTCTTTGAAGTAAGTCTTGCTTACTAGGGATTGGATACCTGATCCATTGTAAGACATCATTCAAGGGCTTGTAATTAATGACAAGTCTAGGTGTACTTTTTTTTTATCTCTGCTTTTTTATTAACATAGAAAGCTGTGCAACTCTAGGGAGATTTTGATGATCTTATGAGTTTTTTTATCTAACAACTCTTGGATTTCTTTCTTACAGTAATCCAAAAGCTTTTGATTCATTTGGATTGGTTTCGCTTTAGTTTTAATGTTTGATTCATGAAAGTCTTTTATGTATAATAAAGTTACAATGTCTTATTTTCTATTCCAAAAAGCATTTGGAACAGTTGATGAGCCTTTTTTGATTATTTTATTTTTGAAGTTTTCCATGGCTAATTGCAATTAGCCATCTTGAAGTTGATTCTTAATTTCTTGATGAATTTTCTCTTGTTTTAAGAACATTAAATGGTTTTCTTTTGATGTAATTTTTGGTATGTGATTTACTTGTGTTTTATTTATTGCAATATTTTTTAAGATATTCAAATCTTTTATAGTTGGAGGGTTTAAAAATTCAAATATGATTTCTTGATCTGAAATTTTGGTTGAAATTCCCTTATGGGAAACTGTCATAGGTTGGATAAGATTCAAGAAAAGTGTCCCTAATATCACCTCTCTATCCAGATCTTTTACAAAGATGAATGGTGTTTTGATACAAATTTCTTGATTACATACATGGGCTTTTCTTAATTTGTATTTGACCTTTAGAGGCATACCATTGCCAGACGATAACCTCTCTTTAACGGGTTCAAAGTATTTGATTAATACTAATCCTTCTTGAATACAGTTAAGATCAGCACCAGAATTAAATAATGTAATTGTGTTGATGGTATATTATTTGTTAATGACAATTTTTAATTTAACATTCCATTTTTACATGATACTTGAGTCAATTAAAAGATGTCATCTATTTTTGGTTCTTTTGTTGTGATGATTATGGTTTAGAGATTTTAATGGGATTATTTTGTTGAGATTTCATGATTAGTATTTGATTCGTTAATTCTTGAATTTCTAATTTTGATAAGCCTAACTCATTTTTTAAAGTTTTGATCTCTATCTTGATTTCTTTAATTTCAGATTTAATTTATTCTATTGGGATTTTTTGAGATTTTTGAGGTTGTTTAGCCTTTTTTAATATTGAATCCAAATCATAATGATTTTCAACGATTTTTTCTTCATTTTTCTTTGATTTTGATGTTTGTTGAAGATTTTTTTTTGAGTTTTAATAGATAATTTCTTTTTAATTGAGGATCTTCAATGTCTTCAATCATTTCTATGATTAATTCTTGTTCACGGGTGACAACATTGCAATGACAATTATTCTTGATAATATTACTGTTTGATGAATTATTGGATATATTTTAATCAAATTCATTTGATGATGTTATGTTTTCTATCTCAAATTCTTCTTCAGAGTTTAATATTTCTGGTTTAGAATTAGTGTTTGATAACATTCATATTTCTAGTTATTTTTTGAGATGTTCATCTATTCTAAAGAATTTATTTTATTATTTATTGGACAATTATTTTTATAATGGCCTAACTTGCCACATTTGAAGTAAGTAGGAGGCATTTTCTTATTATTTTCAACTTGTTTTATGAATTTTGTTTTTTTGTGGAGATTTCTGTTATTTATGTTTGTATGGTTTTTGATAAAATTTATCCTAGCTAGGTTTGATATATATATATTGTGATATGATTTGTATGGTTTTGATATTTATTTTTTATGTTTTTTATATTTTCTTGATGGAGGTATTTCTTATTTAACTAGTCCAAACTGTTCACAGAATGTTCCTAGTTCTCTATATGTCTGAGTTAATTCTCTTTACAATCTTTGATTCAGTTATGTATCAAGCCAAATTCACCATACCATCAAGCTATCCCATGAACAAGTTCCCTCACTTATACTATTTTTTCCAACATTTCTCATTAACTTGGATAGTCCAATGGGGATGCCATTATCAAGGTCTAACTATTTTATCTTTGACCAGAAAATTTAGAGTGAAATAGTGGGATCAATTCAAAATCGAAAGAATTATCCCATTAGCCATTGAAAATACTTTCAGCAATATCTCACATTATCAACAGCATCAAATCCTCAGTTCCTTCTTCAGAAGAGCAAAAACATATCAAAACTTGCATCAGCATCTTCTAGGGAAGAATTGAAGTAACAACTATGCAAGCTCTGGAATCACTTTCAGAGTAGGATCAAGCATCAAGAGAAGATTCCAACTCAACAGGCAGCTTCAGCTCAGTCCATATTGGAGATGAGAATGGTGATAATTGTTATGGCATCCTCCTTCCAATCCAGCAATCTCCTATCAAAACCTAGACCAAGTCCAAGACAAGGTCTAAATCCGCAAAATGAATCAAGTCTACTACTAGATCAAGCCCATAACATAAATTACCTTTTTAATAAAGATTTAAATATAACACAAAAACCCCAACAATAAAACAAATCTAATGGTATCAAACAATCTGTACATCCTTCTCAAGAAGAAATATCGATTCAATATAGGAATTCAAATATTAAGGCTTCACCTTACAAGATGAAGTCCTCATAAGAATCTGATATAACATCAAGAGATATCCCAAAAATCATGGAACTAAATAATTTGACTCAAGCTTTGTATCAAGTAAGTTTTACAACTTACCATTATATCAAGCATTTTTGAATCAATAAAATCTATTTGCTATATTCATTTGTTTTAAGTTTTGCATCATGTTTTCTTATTTAGGATTATATAAATCATATATTTCATTTCTATACAAACATCTTGAAATTTTAGAAAAACAATCAGAATGCATAAAAGACATTCCAAATCTTAAAATAACATATTTATATCTCAAATAGAAATTGTTGAAGTTAGAATGGACATAAAAATCATGAATTATCATTTGAAAAAATTTGCATATTAAGTTGTGTATCATTTTGAATTTCTCTTCTTCTTGCATCTTGTTATCTTGCCTCTTCTTTTATGTTGCATTTGGTATCAAAGTCATAGGAATAATATAAAAATATCATCTTAGAGGCCATTAGATTTTTATCCAAGTCCACAAACTTTAGTAAATCCAATCACCTAAGACTAGAGTAGCCATTTAGGGCAGCAGTGTGTAAGTCCCGTGTTAGGCATAAATCTCGAATAGTTATGGGGAAAAGATTAATCAAAATTTTGTAAATTTAAATAATTATCTAATAAATCTAAAATGGCATTCTTATCTAGATCTGTGTTTAGGACATCAAGTTCATCCCAAGATAGTAATATAATAAATCAAGAAGAACAAAGTATTCAAAATATACAACAACCTTTATCAAACTGAAAAATCCCAAATGTTCCTATCAAAGAAATATATCAAACTAAAAAATTTTATAAATATGTTTAATATATATATTTTTACACATGCAATCCATAAAATAGCTTTCTGTTTTACTCCCGAGATAAGCTAGGATTGACCCAATCTTTGTGTCACATACCAGTAAGAACACCATCAGAGGAAGAAAAAAATTAAATTTACACATGTATCCAATATATTTAAATAATCACCGCCAAATGAATGTACAAAAGATAACATTTCTACGAATGTATAAAACAAATCTCTCCCAATTTACCTATTGATAACGCGGACCATTGAAGTCTGCAATAAACCAATATGGGTTCCGGATTACCAAAAAAAAATGTCCTAATCTGGTTTTTACGGTGTTATATTAGTTTAAAATTAGTGATTAAAGGTGCCAACAAATAATATCTAGATTTTTTATGATTTTCATGTATCATCTTCAGAAAAGAATCCAGCACATAGCTGAACCTGCGCAGCTTTGTTGATGGCACTATAGTTCGCTTTGATTTCCTCCGCGCTGGCAGTTCTATGGGCTCAGCCTCATTCCCTACAAACCTAAGAAAATATTCATTAAAAAATTGTTGGCAATGAGTAACAAATTTGACAAAAAATACAGGTAAGGAGAATTAAGCAAAAATATATAAATTATAAATAGGAAGAAAATCAAGCACCTTGGGAATCGATGGCCATTGAAATCTCTCGGGACTGAACATCTTCAAATGTTTCTGCACAAGCACCTAGCGAGTCGATACTAATTGAGATCTCTAAATTACTTTGAGACTCAACACTTTCAAAAGTCTCTACATAATCTAGTAAGAGTCATTAAAAAATTTTAGACAAGAACCAAAAAAATGGACGAAGAACGAGTAAAAACCTATCTCTTCAGTGATGGGGCTTGCAAAATCATATTGAAATTGTTCGTCTTCAAAATGTCCGACTTGTTCTACATAATCTCAAGAGTTGTTAAAAAATTTTAGACAAATAATAAATCATTTGTCAAAAAATTATAATGATTTAATAAGAACCAAAAAAAGAATAGAAAATTAGTAAAAACCTAGTCCAGCAGTCTCAGTTACACTTATTGTTGGGTTGCCTTGTGTGAGAAATAAAGGTAAAGGATTTACAAATCAAACAAATATCAGTGTTAAAAAATATAAATAAAAAACTAGTAGCTCCAACTAATAAAAGAATTGGTTATCTAGAGGATCTTTTATTAGTCTCTCAATTTCGGCCCTCTCATTCCAAACTTTAGGACAATTCATAGACTTTTTCCTGTAATCCACCACATTCCTTGCTATTTTTTTCGATTTAACTCATCTTGGATTTTTTTTCACTTTTTTTTTTTCTTTTTGGATATTGAATTGTTTTGGGCTTTGGTTGGGGTAATGTGGTATTATATCTTCAAAACATAGTAGATATGTCACAGAAAGGGTTATGGTTTCCTACCTCGCTAAACAAGGTGAAAGAAAATTTTCAGGCAGCCGAATGTATGGCTACCATATAATCTATACAATAACAAAAAATTTATCAACAAAGAGAATTAATAATAGTCAAATAATTTCAACAAAAATAAATAAATAAATAACTTACATCATCCTCGGTTACTTCATTTAAAACATCAAAATATGCTTGAAAATCTTTGTATTTGGAAGAGTTTCGTGTAGGTTCATTGAGTGAAAATGTCCATTTCTTCATAAGTGGAGAGCAATCTTGATAATCCTCCTAAGGCAACACCTGTCGAAGCTTTGGAATTCGCTCCAAAGCAAAAATCTTTAAAAATTTACAAAGTTAGTAATATAACATGATAAAGTAAATAGAAAATACTAATTGCATCAAATTAATTTTTTTTACCAACAAGAAGTAGACGCTCCCAGTAATAGATTGATTTTTTCGCAAAACATTGTTCCATGCACCGATAGAGGTGTGCCAACAAAGCCGCACCCCATGCATAGCTATTAATTTTTTCCACAGACTCCAAAAGTGGAAGAAACATGGCACCTACCTCTAAAGATTTAGTGGGTACTATTATTGATCCTATCAAATAAAGTAAATAAGCTCTCATATAACAAAAAAATTCAGGGTCATTTATTGTGAGAGCTTCGGGCAGTTTTTCAAAAGTTGACCTTAATGCTGTAAGCTTTATATTTTGACTCCTAAAAGTAGCTCTTTTTCCTAAATATCTCTGTACATCTATACATCCAAATAAGCCTAACACTGACTCGCCATCAATTGGCAGGCCAATGGTATATAGAGTATTTTGTAAACCTAGATATAACGTGTGCCCCCCAAACGAAAAAGTAAAAGTTTGGGGGTCAAAAAAATGAAAAAATGAAGTTTGGGGGTCAAAAAAATGAAAAAAGGCATTAATGAATGGAAGATTATGTATGATAGGGTGGCAAAAACTAGAAAATACTTTAAAAACTATCCTAGATACAATTTCTGTCACTCTATCCATTTAATAATGTCATTCATGTGCTTCTTTATTTCAATCTGCAGCAAAAAAAAAATATCATATAAAGAAGCAACTATAGAGAACATAAATAAGAAAAAAAAAAACAAATAAGATATATGGAAAAATCACAATATTCGGATGCTCCATATTGAAGGCAAGAGCTACAAAGCAAATTCAATCATAATTGATAAATAATGTGAAAAAGGAAAATATATCAAAAGACGAAAATAAAATTAACAATCATGCACAAGCAAAATATGATGTCAGGTATTAGAGGATGTGAGTTGCTTTTATTGGAAGGAACCTTACAAAATAGGGCAAGAGTGTATTCGTACTTATTTTAATGTTATGAAGTAATCAAATTTAACATAAATAAATAATTATTTGTTTTAAGCTCTGAGTAGTGTTTATTACCAATTTATTGGTGCCGTTCGTGACTTTGTAAGAGAAGGATTATGTTTCTTCTTCGAAAATCATACTTTATAACAAATGAAATAAGTTTTTTATATCATATTTCAATCATGTTTTTCTTGCTAGTTTACAATGAGAAATGTCATTTTTTTTTCATTGTGTTTGAAGTCCCAACAAATTAGAATTGCTCATATACCGTTTCCTTGAACGTGTAAGGATCCAAGCATTCCAAGTGCTCAGTTAGCCTAGAAAGTTGAAATTTATTAGTTTTAGGTAAATTCACATAATCATGCTCTGACCAACACTACCAACAAATGGAAGTTTAAAAATTATCACATATTCAATCTTTTGTACCTGATGAATAAGGCTTTCAGCAAAATTTACAGGTGGGCACGACTGCCTTTGATACACGGTGCTCTCGTTGTCTACAATAGCCACGAAGTGGGGGCTTTGGGAATCAAGCTCGAGTCTACGCTTTTGACACCATCGGCAATAAAGCGGACCAAGAGAATCAACGATGAAGTCGATTGAGAGAATCGGGGATGATGGACTGAAAGACTTTAGGCGATTAGGTGAGTGGAGATGACGATTGGAAGAGAAGGCGAATTGGTGGTGATAAAAATCGACAGGAGAGGGAGGTTCGAATTTTGAAATGTAACTTTCGCTGCTACATGTAGTTTTCAGAACCCCCACCCTGCCCCCCGAAAATGGAATTTAATAAAATATAATATTTATGAAATGTTTAATTATCAATATACTTATAAAATAAATAGAATTATTCATTTAATTATAATTTCGTAGTCTTACATAATACATAAAATTATTAAGATAATTATATGAATTAAATAATGTAAATGAATATAAATCTAACCATTGACGATTGGAATTCCGATCCAAACTAGACCCGCCAAATTTTTTAGCATTTTGTACCATCAACCACCATTACTGGAATTATCAAAGAGCCTGGTACAATGAATTTTATTATCAAAATAAAACACTCAGGCATTCTTGGATATTTTATTTCTCCAACAAATTTTATCAAACCTTTCCAACATGGTTCACCACTTGATGGACTATGTTTAGACCAATTACTATTTGATGAATTATCAGAAATATTTGGATCAGATTCATTTGATGATTTTATATTCTTTATCTTAAATTCTTCTTCAGAGTTTGATATTTCTGGTTCAGAATCAGTGTTTGATAACATTAATATTTCTAGTTATTTTTTGAGATGTTCATCTATATCTAAAGAATTTATTTTATTCTTTATTGAACATTATTTTTATAATGGCCTACCTTGCCACATTTGAAGCAAATAGGAGACATTTTCTTGTTATCTACAACTTATTTTTTTGAATTTTATTTTTTGTGGAGATTTTTGTGATTTATGTTTGTATATAAAATTTATCTCGGTTAGGTTTGATCTATTTTTTCTTTTTGTGATATGATTTGTATGGTTTTGATATTTGTTTTTTTTTTTATTTTTTTATATTTTCTTGATGGAGCTATTTCTTATTTAACTAGTCCAAACTATTCACAGAATGTTTCTAGTTCTCTGTGTTTGAGTCAATTCTCTTTACAATCTTTGATTCAATTGAAAATCAGTACATATTTCAAATGTAATGTCTTTGATAGTATCTGATATATCTGGAAATGTTAATTGTTCATAAGAAATGATTTCATCGTTTTGTTCTCTTAATCTGTTTTTAACTTTTCTGCAAATAATCTTGATAATCCATCAATAAATTTTTCTTTCCAAAAGGGAAGACGTTGGTCATCCCTCATTCCAAGTTTTGCTAAAAATATTTCATCATACCAATGATAATCTTGTGATTTTGGGCATTTTAGATTTGTTAACATTATTGATAATCGTTCTTCAATTTTTGATGTGTTTCTAATTAAAATATTTAATGATAGAAAATATTAAGTGTTAACAGCATCTTCAACTACTGTTAATTCTTCATCTACTTCTATTTTAATTGGTTCATTATTGTCATTAGTTTTGATGGCATTTAATATTTGATTTCTTTCCGATTCAGTGAGATATTTATTCCACCAAGTCTTAAGACGTCCAAAAAATCTTAAGATTAGGACTTCTACAACGGCTTTATCTGAATATTATTTTTTTATTTTATATGCGTTTGCGACTATTGTCATTTCTTGGAGTTTTTTTAATTTTTTAATATTCTGTTAATCCATCTAAATTCTATTTATAAATTCCAGTTCCTTTAAAGAACGGTGTTGGTATAATAAATTCTTTAAATTATTGATCTGGGAATGAAGGTCTTAGGAAATAATTTTTTGTTTGTTTTGTATTATGTTTGTTATGATTCCATTTTGTCATATTCAATGTCTGATTTTGAGGAGCAAATGTTTTTAATATTTCTTCGGCTTTTGTTTCAGATATTTTCGATATTGTTTGAATTATTTTTGATTCAAATTTATTTATTAATTCATTTTCAGATTTAGATAAATATGACAAGGTATGTATTGTTTTTTATCTTGTTGATGGAGATGGTGTTTTTGGGACGACAACAAATGTTAGAGTATTTTGGAGTCTTGATATTTTTTAATCAATTTCTTTCATTAGATCTTTGTCTTCTAATTGATTGTTAATTTTCTTTGGGATTTTATGTGGGACAAATAAAGGCTTAATATATTGTTGAGATGTTTGACTTGATTCGGGTTTAGATTCTTAAAGAGTTGTCTCAATTTTGTTTAATTGATCACTTATTGTTTTGAGATTTTGATTTCTGAAATTATTTTGTTTCATGATTTTTTGGATATCTCTTGATGTTACATTGGTTTCTTGTGGGGACTTCACCTTGAAAGGTGAAGCCTTGATATTTGAATTCCTGTATTGAATTGATATTTCTTCTTGAGGAGGATGCACAGATTATTTGATGTCATCTGCTTGTTCTTTGTTCTATGCACTGATTTCACTCCAAATTTTAAAAATTCTAATATAAGTGTGTTGAGTGAAAGGATTCAAAATAAATTTCCCCAAGTGCAAGGAATTGTTGTAACAAAATTAAACTGGTAAGAACCAGGTCATTTCCACAGGGATCTTATGTGCAATGTTAATGGTTGATTCTAATGAAGAAAATTGGCAAAGGACACCAGCTCACATGAATGTAAAACAGCAAATAAAATTTAATTTGAGAACATTGTTGATTTTGTTAAGTAATTCTTGAAATTGAAAGGAGATTTCACTAAAACTTGGTAATAAAAAATGGGTCAAGGCAAATCCAATCCCAATCCAAGTTAATCTCAGATACCAAGAGTTTACAAATCACCAATTCAATCTGTAATGAAGTTTGTAATTTCAATTGAAACAAACTATGGACCAAACACTTAATGTGCATAACATATCCTAAGAACTATAAGTATTCTAAGTCTAGCAACCCACATACACAAATGCAATGAGACTTCTAATTTAAGAAAAACTTATGAGCTTACAAATAAGATATACGAATCAGTGTGGATCGAGTCTTGTCTCGATAATTTCTAAAATATTTAATAGCAAATCAAATTGGTAATTAAAAAACTCAAAATCTGTGCATGAAGCTTGGCATCTTGAGATTCACCGGAAAGAAATTTTTCCTTGCCTTGGCCCAAGAAGAACTCAGCCAAACATATTTAAGAAACTAAAATAGAAAATGAAATCTGAAACAGACGACATTGAAATCTGAAATTGAACTTCCTTTGAATTAAAATCTAATTATAAGAGTGTTTTCAAATTGAAAATTGCAATTGAAAACTAAAATTCCAAATCTGAATTTGTTATAGCAAAAGAAAACAGTACCTAAAACATTCTATCCTCTATTCTTTTTCTCCTTACAGTAGATTGGGTTCTTTTTCATTCTCTCTCTCTTTATTCGTGGTTCTTCTCTCTCCTCTCGTGGTGTATCATGATGTCAGTCCACTACCCATAACCGAAATATGATTCTTCCTCCATTTATTGATGTGCCCTTCTCCAATTTCTGGATCCTTCTTACGTGGAAAGCTATGGTCAAATGTAATCTGTTACAGAATTTTTAACCCAGTATTCGAATGTGTCTGCAAACTGTATTCAAATATAGTCTTTTTGTGCAGACATTCTGATCCATCGACTGTATTTGAATATGATATCGGTCTATTCGAATAGTCATCTGTTTTCAGATTTTTCATATTACAGCTTTCATCCTTTTTGATTTTGAAGTCAAATGGGAATTCTTCTTCTTCTTAATTGACAATGACTAGCTGATCTATTTGCACTTTAATGCATCCAAACTTCTTCCATGTCTTCCTCATTTGTCTTCTTAATAACCACAAATTGCTTTCCTTTGTGAATGTAATCTTCTTGTTCTTCGAATTCGAGTAGTGAGAATAATTTCTGCACAAAACA
>JAVXUM010147645.1:0-15285 GCA_035590655.1 Pouteria glomerata
TATGTGGTCGTTTAGTACGCTGTAGGGTACTCAATTACAAGTTTGTGTGGTTAGGGTTTATTTGTCTGCAAAACCAGATGCGCCAATAATTGTGTTACCAGACAATTGTAATTTTTTTTTTTTTTTTGTAATTTACCAGACAATTGTAATTATTTCTTGATCACCCACTTTTTCATTTCTTCTCAAGCCACTCAGATAACCCAGAAAATTACGTATATTAGAAGGCGATGGGTGGGTTTGGATTAAAAAAATTATTAATTTTTTTTTACAGTATTTTTTTTTTCATTTTATATAAATTTTTTATTAAACTTTAATTTTTTTTAGAAATTATAACTTTAAGGGTATTTGTTCCATTCGTAAAAATAAAAAATTAAAAAATTTACATTGCTAAAAAAAATAAAAAAATAATTTTTTGACCAAACGCATAACTTTTACTAAAATGAATGGGAATTTTTTGATTTTTTTTTTTTTTTTTTTAAGAATACGATTAGCAAACTTAAAATTTATAATTTCAGAAAAAAGCTAAATTTTGATAAAGAAAATCATATTTTTGGACGCTAAAAAAAAATAAAAAAATCTAAAAGTTAGCTTTGCTACAATGTTTTACTGTTGGGTGAAATAACAAGTTTTACCACTTTTCTGCTTTACTACAGTAATTTAATATGACAGCGAGCTCCATTTTTTCTTACTTTTTTGCTCTACTATAGTAAAAATAATTTACCAAACACACAAAAGTTGTCACTTTTTTGCTCTGCTATAGTAACAATTTTACCAAACATCTAAAAGTTACAAAAAATTGCTAAAAGTTTCATTTTAATTCACCAAACATACCAAAAATTATCATAAAAATAATTTTTAAAAAAAAATCACCAAAATTCACTAAAAATTTTATTTCTCAAACACCCTCTACACAGAAAAAAAAAAAAAAAAAAAAAAAGTTACCCAAAAAAAGAGGATAGCTTTGAATCCATACCCACTTGATGATTAAACGCAGGAGGGTCATCAGTATTCCCCTCCGAAGCAGGCCCAAAAGACACACAACATATGTGGCAGCTTGCCTGCATTCATGATCAAGAAAGCGCTGCCTGCATAATCAATCATCCACAAGTAGTTCACAGAAAGGATGCATTTGCTCTGGGTGCAAGAACGGTATATAGGGGTTGTGTAATTTTCACCTCTATCTTCTACCGTAAACGTTACACTTCTAGGTTATATTTGATGAGAGGGCCGGGATTGCATGAAGAATAAGACCGAATACAACATGATATTAACTTTTTATGTAAAATTATTTTTTTAATATTTTGATTAATGAGATATAAAGTGAAATAAAATATATAATTTGATATAAAATAAAAAAATAATTTTAAATGTTTAGATTCTTGTGAAAAACAAATTCAAAGGCCGTAGGATATATAGGTAATATCATTTCTATAGTATTAGTTGTCTCCTATTTTAGGAAATAAGTAGTCAAGTTCAAAGTTTCAATATTGCAAACAAAGCAAAAAATTAAATTCAACTTGATAAGAAATGATAGAGTATTTATTCAATTCCTAAAACAATCTTGTAAACAAACATAGTTTTAACTCTTTCAAGGCCCCGTTTGGATTCACAAAAAAATTCAAAAAAGTTCAAAAGTGAAAATTTTTGAGATTTAAAATGTAAAAAGTTATTTTGAAATGATGGTTAAATAATTATGTTTAATTGAATATAAAATTGTTAAAAATTATATAAAATGACAGGTGGCATAATATTTTGAAGAATTTTGAAGTTTTGTGAAACTTTTTGGTTCAAAAATCAGTACAATTTTTTTAAAAATTTTGCCAAAATTTATTAAAACACATTATTATTATAGTACGTTCTAATGGATTTTGACAGAATTTTTAAAAGAATTAAAATTTTTTAAAATTTAAAAAATGTGTTACTTTTAAAGTTTTTTGAAAAAGTTGGTGCTCTAAATAGAGCCTAAGTATGGATCCTTTATTGAAAATAACGAGGGAGAAAAATCATATATTAATAATTGAAATTTTAATTATGCAAAAATATCCTACAATTATAATTTTATTTTACCCCTTTATATTTAAATTCTCACATTTTGATCTTTTAAACTATGATTATGATTTTTTTTATTTTATTTTTTTAACATTTTAAATGGGCATGACACATACACCTTCATATATCATCCACAAGCGATAAAGGGAAGCTCTCGAATTAAGATTATGTGAGATAAAAGCTAGTATTTTATTTATGAAGTGTTTAGGATAATAAAAAGTGGGTCAAAATTTGATAAAAGTTATAAATTTATAATTTATATAGTAAGATAAAAAGTAAATAACAACTAAAATTTTTTTAATATTTTTCAACGGTTTCAGAATTTCAAATGGAGCCTAATTCTTAGTACAAGGTTTAGTTCAAATAAAAAATAAAAAACTAAAATAAAGTAACGAGTCTTCTCAGGGCCACTAAGGGTTTACCCGGTCGTTAACTTCAGGGCCCCCAGGGATTAGTCGAGGTGTGCGCAGGCTGCCCGAACACCTTGAGTTATCCAAAAAAAATATATATATATAAAAAAAAAAAAAAATAATGTTTCAGCCAAAATCAGACTTAAAATCCTTCAAACTACTGAATCCCACTAATGGTCTTCTTAAGTGGCGGTCCGAATGGACTATGATTGACTTACGATTCTTAGCGTTTGAAGTAACCCAAATAATAATAATAATAATAATAAACATAATAAATTAATAAAAAAATATAATCTCGTAACTTATATAATGTGTAAAAAGTTAAACTTTTATAAAAATTTATAGTAAAATAAATATTTTAAAAACTAGAATCGAATTAGACAAAAGACTAGGACATAGATTAGTGGTTCAACCGTCGATGATACGGTGTACCCAACCCCGACTGGAAATCGCACCCCGACTGGAAACCGTACCCAAAAAACCGAGCTCTTACTTGACCCGACCTCTTGGTTAGAAAGATGGCTCATCCTTCCCGTCCGATCAGGTATTCGGAAACGGATATTTGACCGACCACTTCATCGGAATGATGCTCCCGTTTGAGCAATGCTGGACTAATCAGTCGGGAACGTCCTGATCAGAATGTTCCCGACTAACCATATATAACCAGATGAGTCCTGGTCAGGGTTATGGAATGCGACAAAGATGCATACGTTACAGTCACGCGTACAACCGCCTCCTGACACTCTCCGCGATATTCGCCTATAAAGGTGCTGCATGTCCACTAACGGTTTGACAACTAATCATATGATATCAGCATGAAATTCGTGAGTACAGGTGGCACATTCTAATTGAATGAGAAAGATGATTCGATACTATTCTTATGCATAGTGCCTATGCAGGGTCAACAGAAAAAGATAAGTACGTTGGACCTCCGGTAAAGGTACACGGATTGATTTTTACTTAGCTGTTACTCTGTCAAAATTTTTTTCAGCTTTCTTGCTAACTTAAGTATCGGAGGCTCTTTGGCAGGCACTACACCGGTGTTAAGGCAGAAATTCGCGACGACCCGAACCTGATTTGGATCATCCAGTGCTCATCCGAAATTACTGTGTTATCAATCGATTTAACCAAAATAGAACCAAAGTTGAACCATAACATCATAAGTATATTTGAATATATAAATAAAATATCAAAATATGTTAGAATTATATAGTAATTTTTAAAACTTATATTCTTTTACATTTTTTTTGCTTTTATTATTAAAAGATGTCAATAAAAAGTGTCATAAAATAAAATCACTCAAAACTAACATATTACATAAACACAACCAAGTAAAAATAAAAATACAATAAGAATTACTAATTTAGTAGGAGAATAATAATTTGCCATAATTAAACCTAAGTTCAATTTTAGATTAATGTATATTAATTTTTTTATTATACTATTCAAAAATAAAAAGAAGTCCAATTCAAAAAAATCAGCGTCAGTTCACTAATTCAACCATCGGAGTGCTAATTTTTCATATATTCGAAATTTAAACGAGTTTAAATGATAGAATCAGATCTTTTTTAGACTGATCAACAATTCAACTGATTGAGCTAATCAGTTTGATGCAATTTTTAGAGCAATATAAAATAGCGATCTCCAAACAAAGTTAAATATTATTTTGATCATGGTTGAATAATTTTTGATTACAATTTTTACGTACATAAAGTTTTTTGCTCGAACAATCTCCCCGCTTTAGAATTTTGTTCTAACAAAACTCTGGCTGCAATCGCCACTCGCGCCGAGTCCCAGGCCTAGCATTTTCTCCCAGGCCTAGCATTTTCATGTTTCATTTGTTATATTTATCTCGTTGTCAAATAATGATCGAAAGGAGGTTTGCATTTCAACAAATTAAAAAGTAGAATAATTCAATTGTTGTAACTAGAATTGCCTTCATTTAAAATATTTGTTTTGAATTTGTTTTTCATTTTATGTTTTCAAAAATAATAAAAATAATTCAAAATATATTTCATCAAATGTGTTTTCAAAATCTATTTTAAAAAATAAAAAATAATATTACACATAAAATACAAAAATGTTTAAAATTTATTTTGATTCTAGTTGACTCAGACTACAAAATATCTCAAAATACCAAAAATAAAAAGCATCAAACTAAATTGTCTCAAATACATTATGGAAGGTCAATCATTATAAATTATGTCTATGTCTATTCTTATTGCATAAGTGGGAGATTATGCCATTTCATAATCACTGTGATCTCTATACGAAATTGTACCGAAATAATAATGTAAAGTGATTATTAATACTCCAAAAATGTAGAATAACTATTAAGCGATGTTAATTATTTGAGAATGTAATTCCAAAATTTGAATTAGTTCTTATTTTTATTTCATTCCTTATCTCATCATAACCGAGCATAATATAAATAATAATTTCTTAGTATAGGCAATTCCATTTATTCTGTTAATAATTAAAATCTATGTAATTCCAGATTTTATTCCATTTATTAAAATATAGTATGGATTAGCGATTATCCTCTAATTTTACGAGTTGATCTCATGTCGTGTTGAGATTATACATTTGATTATTTAGGTCAATTCAAGCATGATATGCTCAATTAATTGTGTCAAAATATTTAATACTAGCACAATTCGTTTATTACATAAATAACATAACAAGATACATGTAACCAGCTTAATATATGTTGTTTAATTTGATCAATTAATTAAACATATCAATTTAAAAAAAATACACGACCAATATATGACTTTTATAACATATTTAACATCTCAACCTAAAAAAATTGTATAACTAACTTGAAAAATATAGGAAACCGTTTAATTATAAGTCTTTAGTCATGTTAAATAGATTAATCTATTTTTTAAACCATTGAATAGGTTGGGTTGATGTTAAAAATAGATTAACAATAAAAATGACCTAATTCATTTGTACTCAACTTTAACCCATTTATCTAAAAAAATTAGAAGTTGGGATAAAAGTAATATGTAGCAAAATTTAGCTAGAAAAAATTGATAAAAATTATAATTTTTTTGGTATTTTCTTTGAAAATCCAAACACCTACATTTGTTACAAGTATCTAATATATATATATAAATTGTCTATACAATATACGAGAAAGTTTTAAAATAGGTAGAAGACTTACTTTAAAAACTTGTCATATAAAATATTTTAGATATTTTGGTGGAAAATTGTAGAACTTTAATTTTTACCATTGGATTAATTTGATCTTCACTGTTCATTGAGGAGGTAGAAAGCTACAAATGAGAAGTGCCCCTCGTTTGTGTTCTCTTATTAGATATATTAAGCGTCTGCTTTTACTTACCTTTTTTTTATGTATTTTTACTTACCTTTCTTATGTGCGTTGTGAGTGTTTTTTGCTTTATGACAAGAGTTGTGATTGAGATGTATAAATTTGAGTTCAAGTTTTGTTCACCTGTTTCAAAAATTATTAGTAAGAAATGGGGTAGGAAAACACAATGGCAGAAGTTTGAAACAAACTCTATCGTTTCATACCAACATCTTCGGCTTAGAACAACCTTATTGTATAACTCTCCCCAAATTCTTCCCGTTGATCCCTCACAGGCCCTCATTGGATTAGGGATATAATTGGTGCACCATGCATCAAATATTGTAAAGTGCGAAATTTGAGCTATTAGATTTTCTTAAAAAAAATTTAACGACTCCCATTTATTTTAATTTTTTTTCTTTTTTCTACCCTCTCATTCATCCCTTTCATACACATTAAGTTTTGTTAACATTCAAAAATTATTTTTCTAAATTATTATTTTTTTTATTAATATAAATTTGAATATTTTTTTAAAAAATAAAAAATAATATAATAATAACTAAAAATAAAGAAAGGATATAGTAAATTTATCTCTTATCAAACAAAATAATTATTATTTTTTTATTAATATAAATTTGAATATTTTTAAAAAAAATAAAAAAAATAAAAAATAATATAATAATAACTAAAAATAAAGAAAGGATATAGTAAATTTATCTCTTATCAAACAAGTCGTGTACAAGTGAAATTTATTTTATAGTAAAAAAATATCACTTTTTTATGTGAACTCATATTTAATTTTTTTGATGTGTTCAAAAATTATCAAAATAATAGACTAAGAGATCAATAAGAAAGCAACTTCTTTAATGGGTAAATTGGTAAAAGTACAAGAACATATTAGAAACCTTTCAATTTTGATAATTTTTAAATACATAAAAAATTTTTTAAATACGAGAGTTCATATAAAAAGGTATTTTTTACATAAAATAAAATAAAATAATATTCACTTGTACGTGATTAGTTTGATGAAAGGTAAAATTTACTATATCTTTTTTTATTTTTAATTAGTAGCCTATTATTATTTTTACTTTTTCAAAAAATATTTAAATTTTTATTAAAAAAGATATAATTTAAAAAAAAAATTTCCAAAGTGTCAACAAAATTTTAATAACCTTGAGTCAATTCAGTTAATAAAATTTTGAGCTCAATAATCACTAATTCCAGGTCATTGGAAGGCTTATCCTGGAGGGCTTGTCGGCAACTGCAAGCTCAGTTTTTTTTTGTTTAAAATAACAAAATAAATAAATAGTGTGAGAGAGGGATCAATCAGAGAGTGGAAGAAATTAAAAAAAAAATTGAAATTAAATATGAGCCGTTAGATTTCTTTCTAGGTAATCCAATGCTCAAATTTCACACGACTAAATCGGGGTCATACCCCCATGTGGGCCTTCGCCTCCCTCTGATTGACCTCCAGTGGCCCGGTAGCAACATTGAACCCATACCTCCGCTGCCTCCGACGAGTTGCCACCGCAGTGAACTATAATTTTAATTAATAGGTACACACATCTATATCTCCATTTTTCTTTCCTCTTAGTCTGCAATTTTCTTTTCTTATTTGAGCCTTTTTGGTCCTAACTCAAGCTTCTATTCGCAGCAATGGAGGAAGATATTACCAATTCTATTCGCCGCATGTCGAGTCGAACTCGAAAGGTTGCCCCAAAGATGGCCGCTGCTCTTGCAAGCAGCGACAATCGAACACAGGTCCTTGAAAAACCCTTATGTTTTCTGCAAATTATTTTGATATTGAGATCTAATATTCCAATGGAATCAATTGTGGGCTTGGGGGTGAAGTGGAAGTTTCAAATCTGTATCTTCCAGGCAGCCCTTGCTCGTCTTGAAGCTTTGGAGAATGACAATCCAGGAACAGAGATGATAGAGATTAACGATGACGACGATGCTTCGCTTGACGATGATGATCAAGGTCTATTATTGATTTGTTTGTTGATCTATTTACCAATTATTTGATAATTTGATTTGCTGCCAAGAAAGCATAATCAGATGCTTAAGCTGACATGCTTGTGTTTGGGATTCATTTTTTTAATGAGGTCTTTCCAACATCCATGTGTTTGGTGTATGATGTTTTCACAACTTTGTAAATGATCTTAAGAATTACTTATATGAGCTTGATATGCAGTAACATGATTTATATGCACCTTCGGATAAATATATATATTTGTTACTTCACTTTTAGTTCTGCCCGTGCATGCATAGTGGTATATTGTTTAGCGGTTGATCCAAACCCCAATTAAGGTGTTTGGGAAGTTTCAGATTGGGAATAATTTTTTAGCATTTTGCAGACTTGGTTTCTCTAACAATAAGCAGTTATTCCACATTCCTAACTGGTCAGGCATTTTGTTTTTGCTTTCGGACAATTATTATTATTTTTAAATCCAAACTATTTTCTCAACCCTTTTAGTGCATAACTTGTATGGAATACATCAATGATGTGAAGGTTTCAAAAGACTGACTGGCCACATTGAAAGGAACTGTTCTGTCTCTTTACTTTGAGAAGTTCCTAATGCGAGTTGAATGAGATTTTTTGTTTTTGGTCTTTTTATTTTTATGTCAGTCAAGAAAAATTCAATATGCCACATCATATGGAAAGATTTATTCCCATCTTTTTAATGGTCTAAAATAAAATGGTCAATTAACAATTGGGTATCACCTTGATCAGATCCATCCGTTTTAACTCGAATGTGCTTAAAATTTACATAAATTTGAGGCTAGAACAGCATAGGTAACAAGGGACAAAGCAATAAACTTAATCTAGTGAGGCAGTATGATGCAAAAGTAACCATTCACGTAAAGATAAATTATACTTCGAGCTTTTACATTTTATACTATATTCTACTTTGGTTTTTCTACTTATTGTAACAATCAACCTCTTACACTTACAATCAAGTTTCAATTTGATCTTTCCATCAATAATAATTAAATAAATGTGACAAAAATGCCAAGTGTGATGGACATGTGATTTTTTGACCATTGAAAATAGAGGGGCCAAAGATTGTGTTTAAAATGTAAGGGCGTAAAGTGTAATTAGCCCTCCTGTAATTAGAGAACTTTAGCTCTTCTTGATATATGCTTTCCACTCTGGTTTTTGAGTTGTCATCTAGATTTAGTGGCCTAAATTCTCACCAGTTTGTTTGCAAAGATTGGAGTGAGTATATTTAGGCTGTGTTTGGAATATGGATTTGTGGATTGGAAAATAGGAAATAGTAGGAATACAAAATAAAGTGAAGTCAAATTTATTGAATTTTTTGGGTTGAGTTAGAAAAATGAAAAGATAACAAATAGATATTTGTCAAAAAAATTTAATTTTTGCTTAGTTAAGTATGTAAAATAACACAAATTATGAGAGCAAATTGAAGTGAAAAAGTCATATTTATTGAATTTTTGGGTTGAGTTAAAAAAATAAGAAAATAAAAAATATCACTTTACTTGTTGAGATCATTCTATTTCTTTATGCATCTTTTTTTTTTTTGGCATGCGCGCGCATGCGCACATGGGTTTCTTTTAGGAGCTTCTTCCAATATTTGCATCATTAGGTGGTTGCATCTGCTTAATTTTTTAGCTTTGTTCTTTCACCATATTTTTCTTCTTCTTTATCCTTTGTTTTTGGGAGGGGGGTTATTGTTGTTGCTGCAGCATATACAAAGAGGCAGTTGAAAAGCATGAAACGGAAAACTCGTCAGGCAAAAGCACTTGAAAATGCTAAGAAGGCTCCAAGAACGTTCCTGGAACTGTTGCATGAGGTAAAAATAGAAGTGATGGATGGATTTCTTTTCTAAGCCATGTTTCTCGTCATGGCTTCTAATTTTCTTTTTGGCTTAATGAACTGATAATTTTTGGTCATCCCTTTCTAAAAACAGGCAAGCCTGGAATCTTTACCTACTCATGTGCCCTCTTATTTGAAAGCAGCAGTCGGCCCTCCAAGCTCCACCTCCCGCCGCTATTTCTGCACTGTTTGTGGATTTACTGCTAACTATACATGTGTACGGTGCGGGATGCGGTTCTGTGCAATCCGCTGCCAGAACATACACAATGATACTCGTTGTCAAAAATTTGTTGCTTGATTCATTACAAGCTTGGGCCACAAAATAATTGTAAACTTATCAAATTTGGACCTATATGCACGCACAGATATTATTTCTTTTGTATTCAAAGCATGACCTACACAGTGAACATGGTTAATTTCATGCGAATGGTGCCGTTTCTGCCATGTATATGTAATTATTCAACCAGAGTTTGTTTAAATTCATTGTTCAAAATCTGATCCACATGCCTCTCATTTTCTGCCTATGCTACATATATGGCGCATATAACAGCTGGCTGGCACTCACTCCTTATGCAGCTTGGTCCTCTTGTGTACCCACATCCAAGGTAACAATTTGCATTGAAGCAAATAAATTTTCCACTAGGGTGGACACCCCAACCACTCATGGTTCAGTTGCAAACCCAAATTTACAGGATTGAAGGAAAATCATGGTAGCACTGGTAATTTTGTAACAAACTATGCCTTCATAGCTCCCTTAGTGGAACAAGTAGAAATTAATGTCTTTCACAGGCTTCCTGCACACAAGTGCTGGAAGTTCTATTACTCAAAATAATTGCATACGCATCGTGCCATTATTTCTGAATTGGTAAATACCATTTTACTGTTTATACTCCTAAGGTGGCTGATTGTACATAGAGCTATTATCAACTGAATGCAGGAGAAACGAAGCCATCTCTGACATCAAGGTGTATCTATTATATGTGTTTTGAGATAAAACATTTTACCTCTGAGAGCCATCAGAAAGTTGGGGGAAAGTTGAGCTACGCAAATAGTAATAGTCCACTCACTAACCACTCTTAGGACAATATCAAAACCGGCTACTTAGAACTAGCATTTCAGTTAGAACAATGTCTTCATTGTTAGGTGAAGAAACAAATACATATTCCGGGCTCATTTTATTTACATTAATATCTGGAACAATTGCTTCAATTGGACATGGAAATTGTGTTGAGGTCGAATTTTTGGGCAAGAGTTGGTGCTTGAGTGCCCTTCTGTTATCAACTCTAAAATGGACTGTAACAGGGATCGGAACCAAAATGAAATGAGTTATATAGATTGCTAAAATTCGTACTTGCAAAGTAAATGTTACATGTCCGAACCAGTACAAATCTAAACCATGAAAAAGAAATCTTATCGCATTTATTTGAACAATTGGAACAGAAATCCAATCTTGGGCGAAACTTCAAATAAGACAATAAAATTTAGTAGTAGACAAAGGCCATTACACACGATGCCTAACACGAGCTTATCCTAATAAATGTGGTTAGGAACAGCCAGTTGTGAAACTCATTATGCTCTGTTTAATATGTTAGCATGGAGGAAGATCGGCCGGAGGAGGTTCTATGGACTGCAATTCCCCTACTCCATTTTCAACTAGGAATGCCATAGCTAGACCCCAGGTGAGATGAGTGTCTATGTGACAGTGCATCAGCCAAACTCCTGTTTTGGACACAACAGATGATTTCAAATGTTGAGTCAACTCAAAAGAATAAATGTAAATTATAGTGTAATTATCACATTATTACCTGGATTATCAGCTACAAACCGGATGACTGCCCATCCACCAACAGGGACATCAATGGTATTTCTCTGAGGTGGATCAATGAGGTTGAATGATGCTGGATCTCTTCTAGGATTAAAGTTACCAAAACCTTGTCCAACAAGATAGAAATGGTAACCATGGAGATGCATAGGGTGGTCCTCCGTGGAGAAAATAGCTGTATCTTGCAGCACAATTTGGATTGTGGAACCAAACTTCACCTTGTAGAGCTTAGTCCGAAAAGAAGGTTGCCACAGTGCTCGACTCACATTGCCTGTGTAGTTGAATCTTCTTGGGGGAACTCGTGGGAAGTCGGTGGTGAACACGCGGGGTACATTCTGGTAGTAGGCTTGGAGTATGGAGGTCCTTCTGGGTAGCACGAAAGAAACATTGTTCATACTAGCAGCGAAACGAGTATTATTAGGCCCCTGACACCGCGGTCCGGGGGTGCAGTTGACAAATCCTAACCCAATTGTGAAGAATAGGTGGTGATCGATCTTGGTTGGGACATTGGCCTTGCTTGGACTTTTTATCTGTGATGTGAATGCTGTCACAGTGGCTGTGTCATTGTAGGCAGGCAACCGTGGTAAGATTGGTCTAGAGGGAGGCACATTTCTGGCAGATCTGTATTGAAGGATTGCAGTGGTGGTGGTGTTGTCAAATGGAGCATTCATGATAGTGGCATAGGCGCGAGCTGCCATGTAGTAGCGTCCAGGGGTTTGATTTGCGGTGAGGAGGACATCGGTTGTTTGACCAGGACCCAGCATAAGGGTCGAGGTTGTGAAGGGCTTGGTGTAGGAAGCATCAGCACCAACGACGGTGAGTCTGTGGTTGGCTAAGGTGAAGAAGAGTTGTTGATTGAGTGCAGCATTGATGATTCTGAGGAGAATCGTGTCCCCAGAATTCACAAAAAATCTCACTGTGCCTGCATTGTGATTTAGAGTTACATATGCCACTTAATTTCAATTCAGTTTAGGAAAATATTATTCTACTAGAAAGATCTTTTGATGCTAACACAATTCTGTTGCGTGATTCTGGCAGTATCTTTTAAAAAAAAAATTTCAAATAGCATAGTGTTACTCTTAAGTTTGCCACTTAGTAAGTCTTGAGTTTATGCAAACCTTTGCTGGAACATGGATATAGATCACCAGGTTGACCGTTAATGGTGAATGCATCGGACACATTCGGAGGTGCCCCTGTAAAGAGTGCCTGTCTTAGGACACTGAGAGGATCCCTGATCCACCATTCTCCTGTTCATCATCATCAGTATCATTGTCATATTGGTTCCCTAAAATTGGTTAGAAAAAAGCTCATTTTCAAATTTTGATAGATTCATTACCGAGAAGAATCGGAATTTCGCGGTTGGGTTTTGGGTAGGGGTATTGAGAACCCAGTTTGGGATAGATGATGATAGCTCCATAAACAGTGGCTCTGATCCATCTGCTATGAGCATGCCACCAAAGTGTTCCCTCTTGGTTTTCAATTGTGAACCTATACGTATAAGTTGCTCCGGGCTTGATCGGGCACTGAGTCACATATTCAGGGCCATCTGCCCATGGTGTTCTCATTTGGCGGATTCCATGCCTGATAATCGCGTTAAATTAGATGTGAGACTTTGAGTTAGCCAAGAGGAGAATGCACCACGAATGTGATGGAATCTGTTGATTTAAGGGTATTATATATAGAAACTCTGTTTATATTTGTTACCAGTGGATGGTGACATTGTAGCGAGCAATGTTTAAGACTTTGACGATAAGGGTGTCTCCGTTTCTGACTCCCAATGTTGGTCCCGGAAACTGCCCATTAACAGTGAGTCTATTATGGGTTCTGCATAGCCTGGTCAGTGGAGTTGCTTGCACCTGTTTCAACAAAATATTGTGTTTGTAACTTGCTCGAAATCACTAGAAGAGGGAGGAGGAGTATGAGAAGAAGACATACAACAAATATGCGGTGATGAGTTTCTGCTTTTGCCAAGGAGGCTATTGTGGCGAATAAGACTAGAACACTGACACAAACTTTGTAACACTCCATCTGTTATCTCTTCTTTTCAGACTCGGTTAAGTCCAAAGTCTGTATTTTGAATGACTGAATGATGAAACCCTTATTTATACTGCACTATGGAGAGTTGGAAAATAATGTAGCTTTGATAAAAACTAGAGAGAGAGAGAGAGAGAGAGATAGGCATTAGGCGTTGTTAGAAGATTAGGTTGTGAGTCAACAGTGACATAAAAAATAACAGACAAACTTGGTCCAAAGTGTAAAGAGGAGTTGGTGCATCCACCAGCTCTGTCAATTCTATAACTAAATGAAGATTTCTTTCATTGATCCCATTGGGATGAGATTAACTCCATGTTTCGATCTATACCGGTGCTATTATTGACACGAAGCGATCATTCCTCAGTTAAATTTCCTAGTTTTTGACATGTTCATCGTACTAATACCGAGCACATGCATTTAAGAATTTAACCTTTTACAAATCCCAAAACTCTAGTAGTCTCGTGCACTGAGTCATCGCTATTCACGAGCATGAGATTAATGAATTTCATTTTCCATCAGGATGATTTCCGCTGTTGGTTTGTACCAACTATTTAATCATATAAACTAGGGGATTCAATTCTTGGGGATCTTGATCTTACTTTATTCGGTTGAATGCTTCAAACAGAAAATCAGAGCTGTTGAGGGTGTTAAAATTTCGGTTAGGTTTGGTGGAGTTAAAAGGGAAATGTCTTCCTTTTCGCTTTATTAGTTGACTGACTACATCCCTCAGGTTTTCTATCTATGACGCCATAGCTTTATTTCTGTTTCATGGGCCTGAGAGAAAATGGTGGTCGTTACTCAATTTTGCGTACACCTACGGGACACCTTTTGATCAAATTGTTTACTAGCTTTGTGAAACTTGCTTAGTTTAAACTCTCTCCACGCTTAAACTTTAAAGCAACTATGCTTTAAACTAAAGGTTTATTTGTAAGTTCGTACGAGGTCGGAAACAATCCAATAACCCAAAACATTCAACTTAGATGCGGCCTTAAAGCAATGTTTGTTGCGACCCTGAGTGCAGGAATAACTTTTAACAAAGGGTTGCCAATAAATGGAGCTTAATTGAGCAGGAAGCAGGCTTCAGTGTATCTACTGCATGATAACTACCGTGCAGCAGAAATAGCTTCCTTTTATAGGCTGTAAGGAGTTATGTTGAACAACCTGTTCCAATCCGCTCTAATTTGTACCGTGGCAATCAAGAAAAATAGAATAAAAAATTTACTTAAAGTTTGCTAGTAATGCAGGCCCTCATCATTTATCCTCTTAAATTTACTCTTTTCCCTTTAATGTAACATTTAATCTTCTTGGTTAATGTCAATTCGAGATTGACCCCTTCTTTCTTTTCAACTTTTCTTTTTCTTTATGGATATTATATTTTATTACAATGACTAAATTCATTTAATCTAATTTTTTTCCTTTAATATATTTTCTCACCCCAATTCGATCCATCACAAAATCAATAACTCGTCCATAATCTATTCTAATCATAACTTTTTGCTTGATAAAGAAAATAAAAAATAACTATATTATGACAATCATCGTCTCTCTTCTTTTATAAATTTATAATTATCACTAATTTATTTATTTCAAAATAAATTTATTCTCAAAATAATTTACCAAACTAAATTATCATTAATTTTTAGGACAAATTACACCTAGACCCCTTACACATTAGGTTAATTACACTTAAATCCCCTCAACATTTAAATCTTACACTTAAACTCCTTATTCTCAAATGTTTGTAATATTTTAATCTATCCGTTAATTTTCTCTGTTAACAGACGTGAACAGTACTGTAAAATGACAAATCTGCTCCTGC